>JARKHS020012247.1:0-68329 GCA_030143305.2 Amblyomma americanum
TAGCTCCTTTCACCGCCGGGTTGCCAGGAACCTGAGACGATCGCCTGACAACCACATCGGCGGCGCTTGCGGACTGGAGAGCGTCATCAACTCCGTTGGGACCGTCACAGTATAAGAAGAAGCACAAGGTAATCGGGACGCCATTTGGTAGCAGTGGCGGCGTGCCACCACAGTCAGCACTGCCTAATTCGCACACTCTACATTTTTACAGTTGGTCGCGCATCGACTGGAGCTCTCGGCAGTGTGGTAGCTCCATTAACCGCCAAACTGCCAGAAACCTGAGACGATCACCTGGCAACCACATCGGCGGCGCATGCGGTCTGGAGAGCTACATCAGCGCCGTTGGGACCGTCACAGTATAAGAAGGAGCACAAGGTAATCGGGACGCCATTTGGTAGAGTGGCGGCGTGCCACCACAGTCAGCTCTGCCTAATTCGCACACTCTACGTATTTGCAGTTGGTCGCGCATCGACTGGAGCTCCCGGCAGTGTGATAGCTCCTTTAACCGCCAAACTGCCAGGAACCTGAGACGATCGCGTGGCAACCACATCGGCGGCGCATGCGGACTGGAGAGCGACATCAGCGCCCTTGCGACCGTCACAGTATAAGAAGGAGCACAAGGTAATCGGGACGCCATTTGGTAGCAGTGGCGGCGTGCCACCACAGTCACCTCTGCCTAATTCGCACACTCTACATTTTTGCAGCTGGTCGCGCATCGACAGGAGCTCCCAGCCGTGTGATATAGCTCCTTTAACCGCCAAACTGCCAGGAAACTGAGACGATCGCCTGGCAACCACATCGAAGGCGCATGCGGAGTGGAGAGGGACATCATCGCCGTTGGGACCGTCACAGTATAAGAAGGAGCACAAGGTAATCGGGACGCCATTTGGTAGCAGTGGCGCCGTGCCACCACAGTCAGCACTGCCTAATTCGCACACTGTACATTTTTGCAGTTGGTCGCGCATCGACTGGAGCTCCCGGCAGTGGCATAGCTCCTTTAACCGCCAAACTGCCAGGAACCTGAGACTATCGCCAAGCAACCACATCGGCGGCGCATGCGGACTGGAGAGCGACATCAGCGCCGTTGCGACCGTCACAATATAAGGAGCACAAAGTAATCGGGACGACATTTGGTAGCAGTGGCGAGGTGCCAGCACAGGCAGCACTGCCTAATTCGCACAATCTACATTTTTGCAGTTGGTCGCGCATCGACTGGAGCTCCCGGCAGTGTGATAGCTCCTTTCACCGCCGGGTTGCCAGGAACCTGAGACGATCGCCTGGCAACCACATCGGCGGTGCATGCGGACTGGAGAGCGACATCAGCTCCGTTGGGACCGTCACAGTATAAGAAGGAGCACAAGGTAATCGGGACGCCATTTGGTAGCAGTGGCGGCGTGCCACCACAGTGAGCACTGCCTAATTCGCACAATCTACATTTTTGCAGTTGGTCGCGCATCGACTGGAGCTCCCGGCAGTGTGATAGCTCCTTTAACCGCCAAACTGCGAGGAACCTGAGACGATCGCCTGGCAACCACATTGGCGGCGCATGCGGACTGGAAAGCGACATCAGCGCCGTTGCGACCGTCAGAGTATAAGAAGGAGCACAACGTAATCGGGACGCCAATTGGTAGCAGTGGCGGCGTGCCACCACAGTCAGCACTGCCTAATTCGCACACTCTACAATTTTGCAGTTGGTCGCGCATCGACTGGAGCTCCCGGCAGTGTGATAGCTCCTTTAACCGCCAGACTACCAGGAACCTGAGACGATCACCTGGCAACCACATCGACGGCGCATGCGGACTGGAGAGCGAAATCAGCGCCGTTGGGACAGTCACAGTATAAGAAGGAGCACAATAATCGGGACGCCATTTGGTAGCAGTGGCGGCGTGCCACCGCAGTCAGCACTGCCTAATTCGCACACTCTACATATTTGCAGTTGGTCGCGCATCGACAGGAGCTCCCGGCAGTGTGATAGCTCCTTTAACCGCCAAACTGCCAGGAACCTGAGACGATCGCCTGGCAACCACATCGACTGCGCATGCGGAGTGGAGAGCGACATCAGCGCCGTTGGGACCGTCACAGTATAAAAAGGAGCACAAGGTAATCGGGACGCCAATTGGTAGCAGTGGCGGCGTGCCACCACAGTCAGCTCTGCCTAATTCGCCCACTCTACAATTTTGCAGTTGGTCGCGCATCGACTGGAGCTCCCGGCAGTGTGAGAGCTCCTTTAACCGCCAAACTGCCAGGAACCTGAGATGATTGCCTGGCAACCACATCGGCGGCGCATGCGGACTGGAGAGCGACATCAGCGCCCTTGCGACCGTCACTGTATAAGAAGGAGCACAAGTTATTGGGACGCCATTTGGGAGCAGTGGCGGCGTGCCACCACAGTCAGCTCTGCCTAATTCGCACACTCTACAATTTTGCAGTTGGTCGCGCATCGACTGGAGCTCCCGGCAGTGTGATAGCTCCTTTAACCGCCAAACTGCCAGGAACCTGAGGCGATCGCCTGGCCACCACATCGGCGGCGCATGCGGACTGGAGAGCGACATCAGCGCCCTTGCGACCGTCACAGTATATGAAGGAGCACAAGGTAATCGGGACGCCATTTGGTAGCAGTGGCGGCGTGCCACCACAGTCACTTCTGCCTAATTCGCACACTCTACATTTTTGCACCTGGTCGCGCATCGACAGGAGCTCCCAGCCGTGTGATATAGCTCCTTTAACCGCCAAACTGCCAGGAAACTGAGACGATCGCCTGGCAACCACATCGACGGCGCATGCGGAGTGGAGAGCGACATCAGCGCAATTGCGACGGTCACAGTATAAGAAGGAGCACAAGGTAATTGGGACGTCATTTAGTAGCAGTGGCGGCGTGTCACCACAGTCAGCACTGCCTAAATCGCACACTCTACATTTTTGCAGTTGGTCGCGCATCGACAGGAGCTCCCAGCCGTGTGATAGCTCCTTTCACCGCCGGGTTGCCAGGAACCTGAGACGATCGCCTGACAACCACATCGGCGGCGCTTGCGGACTGGAGAGCGACATCAACTCCGTTGGGACCGTCACAGTATAAGAAGAAGCACAAGGTAATCGGGACGCCATTTGGTAGCAGTGGCGGCGTGCCACCACAGTCAGCACTGCTTATTTCGCACACTCTACATTTTTGCAGTTGGTCGCGCATCGACTGGAGCTCCCAGCCGAGTGATATAGCTCCTTTAACCGCCAAACTGCCAGGAACCTGAGACGATCGCCTGGCAACCACATCGGCGGCGCATGCGGACTGGAGAGCGACATCAGCGCAGTTGCGACCGTCACAGTATAAGGACCACAAGGTAATCGGGACGCCATTTGGTAGCAGTGGCGGCGTGCCACCACAGTCAGCACTGCCTAATTCGCACACTCTACATTTTTACAGTTGGTCGCGCATCGACTGGAGCTCTCGGCAGTGTGGTAGCTCTATTAACCGCCAAACTGCCAGAAACCTGAGACGATCACCTGGCAACCACATCGGCGGCGCATGCGGTCTGGAGAGCTACATCAGCGCCGTTGGGACCGTCACAGTATAAGAAGGAGCACAAGGTAATCGGGACGCCATTTGGTAGAGTGGCGGCGTGCCACCACGGTCAGCTCTGCCTAATTCGCACACTCTACGTATTTGCAGTTGGTCGCGCATCGACTGGAGCTCCCGGCAGTGTGATAGCTCCTTTAACCGCCAAACTGCCAGGAACCTGAGACGATCGCGTGGCAACCACATCGGCGGCGCATGCGGACTGGAGAGCGACATCAGCGCCCTTGCGACCGTCACAGTATAAGAAGGAGCACAAGGTAATCGGGACGCCATTTGGTAGCAGTGGCGGCGTGCCACCACAGTCACCTCTGCCTAATTCGCACACTCTACATTTTTGCAGCTGGTCGCGCATCGACAGGAGCTCCCAGCCGTGTGATATAGCTCCTTTAACCGCCAAACTGCCAGGAAACTGAGACGATCGCCTGGCAACCACATCGAAGGCGCATGCGGAGTGGAGAGCGACATCATCGCCGTTGGGACCGTCACAGTATAAGAAGGAGCACAAGGTAATCGGGACGCCATTTGGTAGCAGTGGCGCCGTGCCACCACAGTCAGCACTGCCTAATTCGCACACTGTACATTTTTGCAGTTGGTCGCGCATCGACTGGAGCTCCCGGCAGTGGCATAGCTCCTTTAACCGCCAAACTGCCAGGAACCTGAGACTATCGCCAAGCAACCACATCGGCGGCGCATGCGGACTGGAGAGCGACATCAGCGCCGTTGCGACCGTCACAATATAAGGAGCACAAAGTAATCGGGACGACATTTGGTAGCAGTGGCGGCGTGCCAGCACAGGCATCACTGCCTAATTCGCACAATCTACATTTTTGCAGTTGGTCGCGCATCGACTGGAGCTCCCGGCAGTGTGATAGCTCCTTTCACCGCCGGGTTGCCAGGAACCTGAGACGATCGCCTGGCAACCACATCGGCGGTGCATGCGGACTGGAGAGCGACATCAGCTCCGTTGGGACCGTCACAGTATAAGAAGGAGCACAAGGTAATCGGGACGCCATTTGGTAGCAGTGGCGGCGTGCCACCACAGTGAGCACTGCCTAATTCGCACAATCTACATTTTTGCAGTTGGTCGCGCATCGACTGGAGCTCCCGGCAGTGTGATAGCTCCTTTAACCGCCAAACTGCGAGGAACCTGAGACGATCGCCTGGCAACCACATCGGCGGCGCATGCGGACTGGAAAGCGACATCAGCGCCGTTGCGACCGTCACAGTATAAGAAGGAGCACAAGGTAATCGGGACGCCATTTGGTAGCAGTGGCGCCGTGCCACCACAGTCAGCACTGCCTAATTCGCACACTGTACATTTTTGCAGTTGGTCGCGCATCGACTGGAGCTCCCGGCAGTGGCATAGCTCCTTTAACCGCCAAACTGCCAGGAACCTGAGACTATCGCCAAGCAACCACATCGGCGGCGCATGCGGACTGGAGAGCGACATCAGCGCCGTTGCGACCGTCACAATATAAGGAGCACAAAGTAATCGGGACGACATTTGGTAGCAGTGGCGAGGTGCCAGCACAGGCAGCACTGCCTAATTCGCACAATCTACATTTTTGCAGTTGGTCGCGCATCGACTGGAGCTCCCGGCAGTGTGATAGCTCCTTTCACCGCCGGGTTGCCAGGAACCTGAGACGATCGCCTGGCAACCACATCGGCGGTGCATGCGGACTGGAGAGCGACATCAGCTCCGTTGGGACCGTCACAGTATAAGAAGGAGCACAAGGTAATCGGGACGCCATTTGGTAGCAGTGGCGGCGTGCCACCACAGTGAGCACTGCCTAATTCGCACAATCTACATTTTTGCAGTTGGTCGCGCATCGACTGGAGCTCCCGGCAGTGTGATAGCTCCTTTAACCGCCAAACTGCGAGGAACCTGAGACGATCGCCTGGCAACCACATTGGCGGCGCATGCGGACTGGAAAGCGACATCAGCGCCGTTGCGACCGTCAGAGTATAAGAAGGAGCACAACGTAATCGGGACGCCAATTGGTAGCAGTGGCGGCGTGCCACCACAGTCAGCACTGCCTAATTCGCACACTCTACAATTTTGCAGTTGGTCGCGCATCGACTGGAGCTCCCGGCAGTGTGATAGCTCCTTTAACCGCCAGACTACCAGGAACCTGAGACGATCACCTGGCAACCACATCGACGGCGCATGCGGACTGGAGAGCGAAATCAGCGCCGTTGGGACAGTCACAGTATAAGAAGGAGCACAATAATCGGGACGCCATTTGGTAGCAGTGGCGGCGTGCCACCGCAGTCAGCACTGCCTAATTCGCACACTCTACATATTTGCAGTTGGTCGCGCATCGACAGGAGCTCCCGGCAGTGTGATAGCTCCTTTAACCGCCAAACTGCCAGGAACCTGAGACGATCGCCTGGCAACCACATCGACGGCGCATGCGGACTGGAGAGCGACATCAGCGCCGTTGGGACCGTCACAGTATAAAAAGGAGCACAAGGTAATCGGGACGCCAATTGGTAGCAGTGGCGGCGTGCCACCACAGTCAGCTCTGCCTAATTCGCCCACTCTACAATTTTGCAGTTGGTCGCGCATCGACTGGAGCTCCCGGCAGTGTGAGAGCTCCTTTAACCGCCAAACTGCCAGGAACCTGAGATGATTGCCTGGCAACCACATCGGCGGCGCATGCGGACTGGAGAGCGACATCAGCGCCCTTGCGACCGTCACTGTATAAGAAGGAGCACAAGTTATTGGGACGCCATTTGGGAGCAGTGGCGGCGTGCCACCACAGTCAGCTCTGCCTAATTCGCACACTCTACAATTTTGCAGTTGGTCGCGCATCGACTGGAGCTCCCGGCAGTGTGATAGCTCCTTTAACCGCCAAACTGCCAGGAACCTGAGGCGATCGCCTGGCCACCACATCGGCGGCGCATGCGGACTGGAGAGCGACATCAGCGCCCTTGCGACCGTCACAGTATATGAAGGAGCACAAGGTAATCGGGACGCCATTTGGTAGCAGTGGCGGCGTGCCACCACAGTCACTTCTGCCTAATTCGCACACTCTACATTTTTGCACCTGGTCGCGCATCGACAGGAGCTCCCAGCCGTGTGATATAGCTCCTTTAACCGCCAAACTGCCAGGAAACTGAGACGATCGCCTGGCAACCACATCGACGGCGCATGCGGAGTGGAGAGCGACATCAGCGCAATTGCGACGGTCACAGTATAAGAAGGAGCACAAGGTAATTGGGACGTCATTTAGTAGCAGTGGCGGCGTGTCACCACAGTCAGCACTGCCTAAATCGCACACTCTACATTTTTGCAGTTGGTCGCGCATCAACAGGAGCTCCCAGCCGTGTGATAGCTCCTTTCACCGCCGGGTTGCCAGGAACCTGAGACGATCGCCTGACAACCACATCGGCGGCGCTTGCGGACTGGAGAGCGACATCAACTCCGTTGGGACCGTCACAGTATAAGAAGAAGCACAAGGTAATCGGGACGCCATTTGGTAGCAGTGGCGGCGTGCCACCACAGTCAGCACTGCTTATTTCGCACACTCTACATTTTTGCAGTTGGTCGCGCATCGACTGGAGCTCCCAGCCGAGTGATATAGCTCCTTTAACCGCCAAACTGCCAGGAACCTGAGACGATCGCCTGGCAACCACATCGGCGGCGCATGCGGACTGGAGAGCGACATCAGCGCAGTTGCGACCGTCACAGTATAAGGACCACAAGGTAATCGGGACGCCATTTGGTAGCAGTGGCGGCGTGCCACCACAGTCAGCACTGCCTAATTCGCACACTCTACATTTTTACAGTTGGTCGCGCATCGACTGGAGCTCTCGGCAGTGTGGTAGCTCTATTAACCGCCAAACTGCCAGAAACCTGAGACGATCACCTGGCAACCACATCGGCGGCGCATGCGGTCTGGAGAGCTACATCAGCGCCGTTGGGACCGTCACAGTATAAGAAGGAGCACAAGGTAATCGGGACGCCATTTGGTAGAGTGGCGGCGTGCCACCACGGTCAGCTCTGCCTAATTCGCACACTTTACGTATTTGCAGTTGGTCGCGCATCGACTGGAGCTCCCGGCAGTGTGATAGCTCCTTTAACCGCCAAACTGCCAGGAACCTGAGACGATCGCGTGGCAACCACATCGGCGGCGCATGCGGACTGGAGAGCGACATCAGCGCCCTTGCGACCGTCACAGTATAAGAAGGAGCACAAGGTAATCGGGACGCCATTTGGTAGCAGTGGCGGCGTGCCACCACAGTCACCTCTGCCTAATTCGCACACTCTACATTTTTGCAGCTGGTCGCGCATCGACAGGAGCTCCCAGCCGTGTGATATAGCTACTTTAACCGCCAAACTGCCAGGAAACTGAGACGATCGCCTGGCAACCACATCGAAGGCGCATGCGGAGTGGAGAGCGACATCATCGCCGTTGGGACCGTCACAGTATAAGAAGGAGCACAAGGTAATCGGGACGCCATTTGGTAGCAGTGGCGCCGTGCCACCACAGTCAGCACTGCCTAATTCGCACACTGTACATTTTTGCAGTTGGTCGCGCATCGACTGGAGCTCCCGGCAGTGGCATAGCTCCTTTAACCGCCAAACTGCCAGGAACCTGAGACTATCGCCAAGCAACCACATCGGCGGCGCATGCGGACTGGAGAGCGACATCAGCGCCGTTGCGACCGTCACAGTATAAGAAGGAGCACAACGTAATCGGGACGCCAATTGGTAGCAGTGGCGGCGTGCCACCACAGTCAGCACTGCCTGATTCGCACACTCCACATTTTTACAGTTGGTCGAGCATCGACTGGAGCTCCCGGCAGTGTGTTAGCTCCTTTAACCGCCAAACTGCCAGGAACCTGAGACGATCGCCTAGCAACTACATCGGCGGCGCATGAGGACTGGAGAGCGACATCAGCGCCGTTGCGACCGTCACAATATAAGAAGGAGCACAAGGTAATCGGGACGCCATTTGGCAGCAGTGGCGGCGTGCCACCACAGTCAGCTCTGCCTAATTCGCACACTCTACATTTTTGCAGTTGGTCGCGCATCGACAGGAGCTCCCAGTCGTGTGATAGCTCCTTTAACCGCCAAACTGCCAGGAACCTGAGGCGATCGCCTGGCAACCACATCGACGGCGCATGCGGACTGGAGAGCGACATCAGCGCCGTTGGGACCGTCACAGTATAAGGAGCACAAGGTAATCGGGACGCCTTTGGTGCAGTGGCGCCGTGCCACCACAGTCAGCACTGCCTAATTCGCACACTCTACATTTTTGCAGTTTGTCGCGCATCGACTGGAGCGCCCGGCAGTGTGATAGCTCCTTTAACCGCCAAACTGCCAGGAACCTGAGACGATCGCCTGGCAACCACATCGGCGGCGCATGCGGACTGGAGAGCGACATCAGCGCCGTTGCGACGGTCACAGTGTAAGAAGGAGCACAAGGTAATCGGGACGCCATTTGGTAGCAGTGGCGGCGTGTCACCACAGTGAGCACTGCCTAATTCGCACACTCTACATTTTTGCAGTTGGTCGCGCATCGACTGGAGCTCCCGGCAGTGTGATAGCTCCTTTAACCGCCAAACTGCCAGGAACCTGAGACTATCGCCAAGCAACCACATCGGCGGCGCATGCGGACTGGAGAGCGACATCAGCGCCGTTGCGACCCTCACAATATAAGGAGCACAAAGTAATCGGGACGACATTTGGTAGCAGTGGCGGCGTGCCAGCACAGGCAGCACTGCCTAATTCGCACAATCTACATTTTTGCAGTTGGTCGCGCATCGACTGGAGCTCCCGGCAGTGTGATAGCTCCTTTCACCGCCGGGTTGCCAGGAACCTGAGACGATCGCCTGGCAACCACATCGGCGGTGCATGCGGACTGGAGAGCGACATCAGCTCCGTTGGGACCGTCACAGTATAAGAAGGAGCACAAGGTAATCGGGACGCCATTTGGTAGCAGTGGCGGCGTGCCACCACAGTGAGCACTGCCTAATTCGCACAATCTACATTTTTGCAGTTGGTCGCGCATCGACTGGAGCTCCCGGCAGTGTGATAGCTCCTTTAACCGCCAAACTGCGAGGAACCTGAGACGATCGCCTGGCAACCACATCGGCGGCGCATGCGGACTGGAAAGCGACATCAGCGCCGTTGCGACCGTCACAGTATAAGAAGGAGCACAACGTAATCGGGACGCCAATTGGTAGCAGTGGCGGCGTGCCACCACAGTCAGCACTGCCTAATTCGCACACTCACATTTTTACAGTTGGTCGAGCATCGACTGGAGCTCCCGGCAGTGTGTTAGCTCCTTTAACCGCCAAACTGCCAGGAACCTGAGACGATCGCCTAGCAACCACATCTGCGGCGCATGAGGACTGGAGAGCGACATCAGCGCCGTTGCGACCGTCACAATATAAGAAGGAGCACAAGGTAATCGGGACGCCATTTGGCAGCAGTGGCGGCGTGCCACCACAGTCAGCTCTGCCTAATTCGCACACTCTACATTTTTGCAGTTGGTCGCGCATCGACAGGAGCTCCCAGTCGTGTGATAGCTCCTTTAACCGCCAAACTGCCAGGAACCTGAGGCGATCGCCTGGCAACCACATCGACGGCGCATGCGGACTGGAGAGCGACATCAGCGCCGTTGGGACCGTCACAGTATAAGGAGCACAAGGTAATCGGGACGCCTTTGGTAGCAGTGGCGCCGTGCCACCACAGTCAGCACTGCCTAATTCGCACACTCTACATTTTTGCAGTTGGTCGCGCATCGACTGGAGCTCCCGGCAGTGTGAGAGCTCCTTTAACCGCCAAACTGCCAGGAACCTGAGATGATTGCCTGGCAACCACATCGGCGGCGCATGCGGACTGGAGAGCGACATCAGCGCCCTTGCGACCGTCACTGTATAAGAAGGAGCACAAGTTATTGGGACGCCATTTGGGAGCAGTGGCGGCGTGCCACCACAGTCAGCTCTGCCTAATTCGCACACTCTACAATTTTGCAGTTGGTCGCGCATCGACTGGAGCTCCCGGCAGTGTGATAGCTCCTTTAACCGCCAAACTGCCAGGAACCTGAGGCGATCGCCTGGCCACCACATCGGCGGCGCATGCGGACTGGAGAGCGACATCAGCGCCCTTGCGACCGTCACAGTATATGAAGGAGCACAAGGTAATCGGGACGCCATTTGGTAGCAGTGGCGGCGTGCCACCACAGTCACTTCTGCCTAATTCGCACACTCTACATTTTTGCACCTGGTCGCGCATCGACAGGAGCTCCCAGCCGTGTGATATAGCTCCTTTAACCGCCAAACTGCCAGGAAACTGAGACGATCGCCTGGCAACCACATCGACGGCGCATGCGGAGTGGAGAGCGACATCAGCGCAATTGCGACGGTCACAGTATAAGAAGGAGCACAAGGTAATTGGGACGTCATTTAGTAGCAGTGGCGGCGTGTCACCACAGTCAGCACTGCCTAAATCGCACACTCTACATTTTTGCAGTTGGTCGCGCATCGACAGGAGCTCCCAGCCGTGTGATAGCTCCTTTCACCGCCGGGTTGCCAGGAACCTGAGACGATCGCCTGACAACCACATCGGCGGCGCTTGCGGACTGGAGAGCGACATCAACTCCGTTGGGACCGTCACAGTATAAGAAGAAGCACAAGGTAATCGGGACGCCATTTGGTAGCAGTGGCGGCGTGCCACCACAGTCAGCACTGCTTATTTCGCACACTCTACATTTTTGCAGTTGGTCGCGCATCGACTGGAGCTCCCAGCCGAGTGATATAGCTCCTTTAACCGCCAAACTGCCAGGAACCTGAGACGATCGCCTGGCAACCACATCGGCGGCGCATGCGGACTGGAGAGCGACATCAGCGCAGTTGCGACCGTCACAGTATAAGGACCACAAGGTAATCGGGACGCCATTTGGTAGCAGTGGCGGCGTGCCACCACAGTCAGCACTGCCTAATTCGCACACTCTACATTTTTACAGTTGGTCGCGCATCGACTGGAGCTCTCGGCAGTGTGGTAGCTCTATTAACCGCCAAACTGCCAGAAACCTGAGACGATCACCTGGCAACCACATCGGCGGCGCATGCGGTCTGGAGAGCTACATCAGCGCCGTTGGGACCGTCACAGTATAAGAAGGAGCACAAGGTAATCGGGACGCCATTTGGTAGAGTGGCGGCGTGCCACCACGGTCAGCTCTGCCTAATTCGCACACTTTACGTATTTGCAGTTGGTCGCGCATCGACTGGAGCTCCCGGCAGTGTGATAGCTCCTTTAACCGCCAAACTACCAGGAACCTGAGACGATCGCGTGGCAACCACATCGGCGGCGCATGCGGACTGGAGAGCGACATCAGCGCCCTTGCGACCGTCACAGTATAAGAAGGAGCACAAGGTAATCGGGACGCCATTTGGTAGCAGTGGCGGCGTGCCACCACAGTCACCTCTGCCTAATTCGCACACTCTACATTTTTGCAGCTGGTCGCGCATCGACAGGAGCTCCCAGCCGTGTGATATAGCTCCTTTAACCGCCAAACTGCCAGGAAACTGAGACGATCGCCTGGCAACCACATCGAAGGCGCATGCGGAGTGGAGAGCGACATCATCGCCGTTGGGACCGTCACAGTATAAGAAGGAGCACAAGGTAATCGGGACGCCATTTGGTAGCAGTGGCGCCGTGCCACCACAGTCAGCACTGCCTAATTCGCACACTGTACATTTTTGCAGTTGGTCGCGCATCGACTGGAGCTCCCGGCAGTGGCATAGCTCCTTTAACCGCCAAACTGCCAGGAACCTGAGACTATCGCCAAGCAACCACATCGGCGGCGCATGCGGACTGGAGAGCGACATCAGCGCCGTTGCGACCGTCACAATATAAGGAGCACAAAGTAATCGGGACGACATTTGGTAGCAGTGGCGGCGTGCCAGCACAGGCATCACTGCCTAATTCGCACAATCTACATTTTTGCAGTTGGTCGCGCATCGACTGGAGCTCCCGGCAGTGTGATAGCTCCTTTCACCGCCGGGTTGCCAGGAACCTGAGACGATCGCCTGGCAACCACATCGGCGGTGCATGCGGACTGGAGAGCGACATCAGCTCCGTTGGGACCGTCACAGTATAAGAAGGAGCACAAGGTAATCGGGACGCCTTTTGGTAGCAGTGGCGGCGTGCCACCACAGTGAGCACTGCCTAATTCGCACAATCTACATTTTTGCAGTTGGTCGCGCATCGACTGGAGCTCCCGGCAGTGTGATAGCTCCTTTAACCGCCAAACTGCGAGGAACCTGAGACGATCGCCTGGCAACCACATCGGCGGCGCATGCGGACTGGAAAGCGACATCAGCGCCGTTGCGACCGTCACAGTATAAGAAGGAGCACAACGTAATCGGGACGCCAATTGGTAGCAGTGGCGGCGTGCCACCACAGTCAGCACTGCCTGATTCGCACACTCCACATTTTTACAGTTGGTCGAGCATCGACTGGAGCTCCCGGCAGTGTGTTAGCTCCTTTAACCGCCAAACTGCCAGGAACCTGAGACGATCGCCTAGCAACTACATCGGCGGCGCATGAGGACTGGAGAGCGACATCAGCGCCGTTGCGACCGTCACAATATAAGAAGGAGCACAAGGTAATCGGGACGCCATTTGGCAGCAGTGGCGGCGTGCCACCACAGTCAGCTCTGCCTAATTCGCACACTCTACATTTTTGCAGTTGGTCGCGCATCGACAGGAGCTCCCAGTCGTGTGATAGCTCCTTTAACCGCCAAACTGCCAGGAACCTGAGGCGATCGCCTGGCAACCACATCGACGGCGCATGCGGACTGGAGAGCGACATCAGCGCCGTTGGGACCGTCACAGTATAAGGAGCACAAGGTAATCGGGACGCCTTTGGTGCAGTGGCGCCGTGCCACCACAGTCAGCACTGCCTAATTCGCACACTCTACATTTTTGCAGTTTGTCGCGCATCGACTGGAGCGCCCGGCAGTGTGATAGCTCCTTTAACCGCCAAACTGCCAGGAACCTGAGACGATCGCCTGGCAACCACATCGGCGGCGCATGCGGACTGGAGAGCGACATCAGCGCCGTTGCGACGGTCACAGTGTAAGAAGGAGCACAAGGTAATCGGGACGCCATTTGGTAGCAGTGGCGGCGTGTCACCACAGTGAGCACTGCCTAATTCGCACACTCTACATTTTTGCAGTTGGTCGCGCATCGACTGGAGCTCCCGGCAGTGTGATAGCTCCTTTAACCGCCAAACTGCCAGGAACCTGAGACTATCGCCAAGCAACCACATCGGCGGCGCATGCGGACTGGAGAGCGACATCAGCGCCGTTGCGACCCTCACAATATAAGGAGCACAAAGTAATCGGGACGACATTTGGTAGCAGTGGCGGCGTGCCAGCACAGGCAGCACTGCCTAATTCGCACAATCTACATTTTTGCAGTTGGTCGCGCATCGACTGGAGCTCCCGGCAGTGTGATAGCTCCTTTCACCGCCGGGTTGCCAGGAACCTGAGACGATCGCCTGGCAACCACATCGGCGGTGCATGCGGACTGGAGAGCGACATCAGCTCCGTTGGGACCGTCACAGTATAAGAAGGAGCACAAGGTAATCGGGACGCCATTTGGTAGCAGTGGCGGCGTGCCACCACAGTGAGCACTGCCTAATTCGCACAATCTACATTTTTGCAGTTGGTCGCGCATCGACTGGAGCTCCCGGCAGTGTGATAGCTCCTTTAACCGCCAAACTGCGAGGAACCTGAGACGATCGCCTGGCAACCACATCGGCGGCGCATGCGGACTGGAAAGCGACATCAGCGCCGTTGCGACCGTCACAGTATAAGAAGGAGCACAACGTAATCGGGACGCCAATTGGTAGCAGTGGCGGCGTGCCACCACAGTCAGCACTGCCTAATTCGCACACTCACATTTTTACAGTTGGTCGAGCATCGACTGGAGCTCCCGGCAGTGTGTTAGCTCCTTTAACCGCCAAACTGCCAGGAACCTGAGACGATCGCCTAGCAACCACATCTGCGGCGCATGAGGACTGGAGAGCGACATCAGCGCCGTTGCGACCGTCACAATATAAGAAGGAGCACAAGGTAATCGGGACGCCATTTGGCAGCAGTGGCGGCGTGCCACCACAGTCAGCTCTGCCTAATTCGCACACTCTACATTTTTGCAGTTGGTCGCGCATCGACAGGAGCTCCCAGTCGTGTGATAGCTCCTTTAACCGCCAAACTGCCAGGAACCTGAGGCGATCGCCTGGCAACCACATCGACGGCGCATGCGGACTGGAGAGCGACATCAGCGCCGTTGGGACCGTCACAGTATAAGGAGCACAAGGTAATCGGGACGCCTTTGGTAGCAGTGGCGCCGTGCCACCACAGTCAGCACTGCCTAATTCGCACACTCTACATTTTTGCAGTTGGTCGCGCATCGACTGGAGCTCCCGGCAGTGTGAGAGCTCCTTTAACCGCCAAACTGCCAGGAACCTGAGATGATTGCCTGGCAACCACATCGGCGGCGCATGCGGACTGGAGAGCGACATCAGCGCCCTTGCGACCGTCACTGTATAAGAAGGAGCACAAGTTATTGGGACGCCATTTGGGAGCAGTGGCGGCGTGCCACCACAGTCAGCTCTGCCTAATTCGCACACTCTACAATTTTGCAGTTGGTCGCGCATCGACTGGAGCTCCCGGCAGTGTGATAGCTCCTTTAACCGCCAAACTGCCAGGAACCTGAGGCGATCGCCTGGCCACCACATCGGCGGCGCATGCGGACTGGAGAGCGACATCAGCGCCCTTGCGACCGTCACAGTATATGAAGGAGCACAAGGTAATCGGGACGCCATTTGGTAGCAGTGGCGGCGTGCCACCACAGTCACTTCTGCCTAATTCGCACACTCTACATTTTTGCACCTGGTCGCGCATCGACAGGAGCTCCCAGCCGTGTGATATAGCTCCTTTAACCGCCAAACTGCCAGGAAACTGAGACGATCGCCTGGCAACCACATCGACGGCGCATGCGGAGTGGAGAGCGACATCAGCGCAATTGCGACGGTCACAGTATAAGAAGGAGCACAAGGTAATTGGGACGTCATTTAGTAGCAGTGGCGGCGTGTCACCACAGTCAGCACTGCCTAAATCGCACACTCTACATTTTTGCAGTTGGTCGCGCATCGACAGGAGCTCCCAGTCGTGTGATAGCTCCTTTAACCGCCAAACTGCCAGGAAACTGAGACGATCGCCTGACAACCACATCGGCGGCGCTTGCGGACTGGAGAGCGACATCAACTCCGTTGGGACCGTCACAGTATAAGAAGAAGCACAAGGTAATCGGGACGCCATTTGGTAGCAGTGGCGGCGTGCCACCACAGTCAGCACTGCTTAATTCGCACACTCTACATTTTTGCAGTTGGTCGCGCATCGACTGGAGCTCCCAGCCGAGTGATATAGCTCCTTTAACCGCCAAACTGCCAGGAACCTGAGACGATCGCCTGGCAACCACATCGGCGGCGCATGCGGACTGGAGAGCGACATCAGCGCAGTTGCGACCGTCACAGTATAAGGACCACAAGGTAATCGGGACGCCATTTGGTAGCAGTGGCGGCGTGCCACCACAGTCAGCACTGCCTAAATCGCACACTCTACATTTTTACAGTTGGTCGCGCATCGACTGGAGCTCTCGGCAGTGTGGTAGCTCCATTAACCGCCAAACTGCCAGAAACCTGAGACGATCACCTGGCAACCACATCGGCGGCGCATGCGGTCTGGAGAGCTACATCAGCGCCGTTGGGACCGTCACAGTATAAGAAGGAGCACAAGGTAATCGGGACGCCATTTGGTAGAGTGGCGGCGTGCCACCACGGTCAGCTCTGACTAATTCGCACACTCTACGTATTTGCAGTTGGTCGCGCATCGACTGGAGCTCCCGGCAGTGTGATAGCTCCTTTAACCGCCAAACTGCCAGGAACCTGAGACGATCGCGTGGCAACCACATCGGCGGCGCATGCGGACTGGAGAGCGACATCAGCGCCCTTGCGACCGTCACAGTATAAGAAGGAGCACAAGGTAATCGGGACGCCATTTGGTAGCAGTGGCGGCGTGCCACCACAGTCACCTCTGCCTAATTCGCACACTCTACATTTTTGCAGCTGGTCGCGCATCGACAGGAGCTCCCAGCCGTGTGATATAGCTCCTTTAACCGCCAAACTGCCAGGAAACTGAGACGATCGCCTGGCAACCACATCGAAGGCGCATGCGGAGTGGAGAGCGACATCATCGCCGTTGGGACCGTCACAGTATAAGAAGGAGCACAAGGTAATCGGGACGCCATTTGGTAGCAGTGGCGCCGTGCCACCACAGTCAGCACTGCCTAATTCGCACACTGTACATTTTTGCAGTTGGTCGCGCATCGACTGGAGCTCCCGGCAGTGGCATAGCTCCTTTAACCGCCAAACTGCCAGGAACCTGAGACTATCGCCAAGCAACCACATCGGCGGCGCATGCGGACTGGAGAGCGACATCAGCGCCGTTGCGACCGTCACAATATAAGGAGCACAAAGTAATCGGGACGACATTTGGTAGCAGTGGCGGCGTGCCAGCACAGGCATCACTGCCTAATTCGCACAATCTACATTTTTGCAGTTGGTCGCGCATCGACTGGAGCTCCCGGCAGTGTGATAGCTCCTTTCACCGCCGGGTTGCCAGGAACCTGAGACGATCGCCTGGCAACCACATCGGCGGTGCATGCGGACTGGAGAGCGACATCAGCTCCGTTGGGACCGTCACAGTATAAGAAGGAGCACAAGGTAATCGGGACGCCATTTGGTAGCAGTGGCGGCGTGCCACCACAGTGAGCACTGCCTAATTCGCACAATCTACATTTTTGCAGTTGGTCGCGCATCGACTGGAGCTCCCGGCAGTGTGATAGCTCCTTTAACCGCCAAACTGCGAGGAACCTGAGACGATCGCCTGGCAACCACATCGGCGGCGCATGCGGACTGGAAAGCGACATCAGCGCCGTTGCGACCGTCACAGTATAAGAAGGAGCACAACGTAATCGGGACGCCAATTGGTAGCAGTGGCGGCGTGCCACCACAGTCAGCACTGCCTAATTCGCACACTCCACATTTTTACAGTTGGTCGAGCATCGACTGGAGCTCCCGGCAGTGTGTTAGCTCCTTTAACCGCCAAACTGCCAGGAACCTGAGACGATCGCCTAGCAACTACATCGGCGGCGCATGAGGACTGGAGAGCGACATCAGCGCCGTTGCGACCGTCACAATATAAGAAGGAGCACAAGGTAATCGGGACGCCATTTGGCAGCAGTGGCGGCGTGCCACCACAGTCAGCTCTGCCTAATTCGCACACTCTACATTTTTGCAGTTGGTCGCGCATCGACAGGAGCTCCCAGTCGTGTGATAGCTCCTTTAACCGCCAAACTGCCAGGAACCTGAGGCGATCGCCTGGCAACCACATCGACGGCGCATGCGGACTGGAGAGCGACATCAGCGCCGTTGGGACCGTCACAGTATAAGGAGCACAAGGTAATCGGGACGCCTTTGGTGCAGTGGCGCCGTGCCACCACAGTCAGCACTGCCTAATTCGCACACTCTACATTTTTGCAGTTTGTCGCGCATCGACTGGAGCGCCCGGCAGTGTGATAGCTCCTTTAACCGCCAAACTGCCAGGAACCTGAGACGATCGCCTGGCAACCACATCGGCGGCGCATGCGGACTGGAGAGCGACATCAGCGCCGTTGCGACGGTCACAGTGTAAGAAGGAGCACAAGGTAATCGGGACGCCATTTGGTAGCAGTGGCGGCGTGTCACCACAGTGAGCACTGCCTAATTCGCACACTCTACATTTTTGCAGTTGGTCGCGCATCGACTGGAGCTCCCGGCAGTGTGATAGCTCCTTTAACCGCCAAACTGCCAGGAACCTGAGACTATCGCCAAGCAACCACATCGGCGGCGCATGCGGACTGGAGAGCGACATCAGCGCCGTTGCGACCGTCACAATATAAGGAGCACAAAGTAATCGGGACGACATTTGGTAGCAGTGGCGGCGTGCCAGCACAGGCAGCACTGCCTAATTCGCACAATCTACATTTTTGCAGTTGGTCGCGCATCGACTGGAGCTCCCGGCAGTGTGATAGCTCCTTTCACCGCCGGGTTGCCAGGAACCTGAGACGATCGCCTGGCAACCACATCGGCGGTGCATGCGGACTGGAGAGCGACATCAGCTCCGTTGGGACCGTCACAGTATAAGAAGGAGCACAAGGTAATCGGGACGCCATTTGGTAGCAGTGGCGGCGTGCCACCACAGTCAGCACTGCCTAATTCGCACACTCTACATTTTTGCAGTTGGTCGCGCATCGACTGGAGCTCCCGGCAGTGTGATTAGCTCCTTTAACCGCCAAACTGCCAGGAACCTGAGACGATCGCCTGGCAACCACATCGACGGCGCATGCGGACTGGAGAGCGACATCAGCGCCGTTGGGACCGTCACAGTATAAGAAGGAGCACAAGGTAATCGGGACGCCATTTGGTAGCAGTGGCGGCGTGCCACCACAGTCAGCTCTGCCTAATTCGCACACTCTACATTTTTGCAGTTGGTCGCGCATCGACAGGAGCTCCCAGCCGTGTGATAGCTCCTTTAACCGCCAAACTGCCAGGAACCTGAGACGATCGCCTGGCAACCACATCGACGGCGCATGCGGACTGGAGAGCGACATCAGCGCCGTTGGGACCGTCACAGTATAAGAAGAGCACAAGGTAATCGGGACGCCATTTGGTAGCAGTGGCGGCGTGCCACCACAGTGAGCACTGCCTAATTCGCACACTCTACATTTTTGCAGTTGGTCGCGCATCGACTGGAGCTCCCGGCAGTGTGAGAGCTCCTTTAACCGCCAAACTGCCAGGAACCTGAGATGATTGCCTGGCAACCACATCGGCGGCGCATGCGGACTGGAGAGCGACATCAGCGCCCTCGCGACCGTCACTGTATAAGAAGGAGCACAAGTTATTGGGACGCCATTTGGGAGCAGTGGCGGCGTGCCACCACAGTCAGCTCTGCCTAATTCGCACACTCTACAATTTTGCAGTTGGTCGCGCATCGACTGGAGCTCCCGGCAGTGTGATAGCTCCTTTAACCGCCAAACTGCCAGGAACCTGAGGCGATCGCCTGGCCGATCGCCTGGCAACCACATCGGCGGCGCATGCGGACTGGAGAGCGACATCAGCTCCATTGGGACCGTCACAGTATAAGAAGGAGCACAAGGTAATCGGGACGCCATTTGGTAGCAGTGGCGGCGTGCCACCACAGTGAGCACTGCCTAATTCGCACACTCTACATTTTTGCAGTTGGTTGCGCATCGACTGGAACTCCCGGCAGTGTGATAGCTCCTTTAACCGCCAATCTGCGAGGAACCTGAGACGATCGCCTGGCAACCACATCGGCGGCGCATGCGGACTGGAAAGCGACATCAGCGCCGTTGGGACCGTCACAGTATAAGAAGGAGCACAAGGTAATCGGGATGCTATTTGGTAGCAGTGGCGGCGTGCCACCACAGTCAGCACTGCTTAATTCGCACACTCTACATTTTTGCAGTTGGTCGCGCATCGACTGGAGCTCCCAGCCGAGTGATATAGCTCCTTTAACCGCCAAACAGCCGGGAACCTGAGACGATCGCCTGACAACCACATCGGCGGCGCATGCGGGCTGGAGAGCGACATCAGCGCCGTTGCGACCGTCACAGTATAAGAAGGAGCACAAGGTAATCGGGACGCCATTTGGTAGCAGTGGCGGCGTGCCACCACAGTCAGCTCTGCCTAATTCGCACACTCTACAATTTTGCAGTTGGTCGCGCATCGACTGGAGTTCCCGGCAGTGTGATAGCTCCTTTAACCGCCAGACTACCAGGAACCTGAGACGATCGCCTGGCAATCACATCGGCGGCGCATGCGGACTGGAGAGCGACATCAGCGCCGTTGCGACCGTCACAGTATAAGAAGGAGCACAAGGTAATCGGGACGCCATTTGGTAGAGTGGCGGCGTGCCACCACAGTCAGCTCTGCCTAATTCGCACACTCTACAATTTTGCAGTTGGTCGCGCATCGACTGGAGTTCCCGGCAGTGTGATAGCTCCTTTAACCGCCAGACTACCAGGAATCTGAGACGATCGCCTGGCAACCACATCGGCGGCGCATGCGGACTGGAAAGCGACATCAGCGCCGTTGTGACCGTCACAGTATAAGTAGGAGCATAAGGTAATCGGGACGCCATTTGGTAGCAGTGGCGGCGTGCCACCACAGTCAGCACTGCCTAATTCGCACACTCTACATTTTTGCAGTTGGTCGAGCATCGACTGAAGCTCCCGGCAGTGTGATAGCTCCTTTAACCGCCAAACTGCCAGGAACCTGAGACGATCGCCTGGCAACCACATCGGTGGCGCATGCGGAGTGGAGAGCGACATCAGCGCCGTTGGAACCGTCACAGTATAAGAAGGAGCACAAGGTAATCGGAACGCTATTTGGTAGCAGTGCCGGCGTGCCACCACAGTCAGCACTGCTTAATTCGCACACTCTACATTTTTGCAGTTGGTCGCGCATCGACTGGAGCTCCCAGCCGAGTGATATAGCTCCTTTAACCGCCAAACTGCCAGGAACCTGAGACGATCGCCTGGCAACCACATCGGCGGCGCATGCGCACTGGAGAGCGACATCAGCGCCCTTGCGACCGTCACTGTATAAGAAGGAGCACAAGGTAATCGGGACGCCATTTGGTAGCAGTGGCGGCGTGCCACCACAGTCACTTCTGCCTAATTCGCACACTCTACATTTTTGCAGCTGGTCGCGCATCGACAGGAGCTCCCAGCCGTGTGATAGCTCCTTTCACCGCCGGGTTGCCAGGAACCTGAGACGATCGCCTGACATCCACATCGGCGGCGCATGCGGACTGGAGAGCGACATCAGCTCTGTTGGGACCGTCACAGTATAAGAAGAAGCACAAGGTAATCGGGACGCCATTTGGTAGCAGTGGCGGCGAGCCACCACAGTGAGCACTGCCTAATTCGCACACTCTACATTTTTGCAGTTGGTCGCGCATCGACTGGAGCTACCGGCAGTGTGATAGCTCATTTCACCGCCGGGTTGCCAGGAACCTGAGACGATCGCCTAGCAACCACATCGGCGGCGCATGCGGACTGGAGAGCGACATCAGCTCCATTGGGACCGTCACAGTATAAGAAGGAGCACAAGGTAATCGGGACGCCATTTGGTAGCAGTGGCGGCGTGCCACCACAGTCAGCGCTGCCTAATTCGCACACTCTACATTTTTGCAGTTGGTCGAGCATCGACTGAAGCTCCCGGCAGTGTGATAGCTCCTTTAACCGCCAAACTGCCAGGAACCTGAGACGATCGCCTGGCAACCACATCGGTGGCGCATGCGGACTGGAGAGCGACATCAGCGCCGTTGGGACCGTCACAGTATAAGAAGGAGCACAAGGTAATCGGGACGCTATTTGGTAGCAGTGGCGGCGTGCCACCACAGTCAGCACTGCTTAATTCGCACACTCTACATTTTTGCAGTTGGTCGCGCATCGACTGGAGCTCCCAGCCGAGTGATATAGCTCCTTTAACCGCCAAACTGCCAGGAACCTGAGACGATCGCCTGACAACCACATCGGCGGCGCATGCGGGCTGGAGAGCGACATCAGCGCCGTTGCGACCGTCACAGTATAAGAAGGAGCACAACGTAATCGGGACGCCAATTGGTAGCAGTGGCGGCGTGCCACCACAGTCAGCACTGCTTAATTCGCACACTCTACATTTTTGCAGTTGGTCGCGCATCGACTGGAACTCCCAGCCGAGTGATATAGCTCCTTTAACCGCCAAACAGCCAGGAACCTGAGACGATCGCCTGGCAACCACATCGGCGGCGCATGCGGGCTGGAGAGCGACATCAGCGCCGTTGCGACCGTCACAGTATAAGAAGGACCGCAAGGTAATCGGGACGCCATTTGGTAGCAGTGGCGGCGTGCCACCACAGTCAGCACTGCCTAATTCGCACACTCTACATTTTTACAGTTGGTCGCTCATCGACTGGAGCTCCCGGCAGTGTGGTAGCTCCATTAACCGCCAAACTGCCAGAAACCTTAGACGATCACCTGGCAACCACATGGACGGCGCATGCGGACTGGAGAGCGAAATCAGCGCCGTTGGGACAGTCACAGTATAAGAAGGAGCACAATAATCGGGACGCTATTTCGTAGCAGTGGCGGCGTGCCACCGCAGTCAGCACTGCCTAATTCGCACACTACATATTTGCAGTTGGTCGCGCATCGAATGGAGCTCCCGGCAGTGTGATAGCTCCTTTAACCGCCAAACTGCCAGGAACCTGAGACGATCGCCTGGCAACCACATCGACGGCGCATGCGGAGTGGAGAGCGACTTCAGCGCCGTTGGGACCGTCACAGTATAAAAAGGAGCACAAGGTAATCGGGACGCCATTTGGTAGCAGTGGCGGCGTGCCACCACAGTCAGCTCTGCCTAATTCGCCCACTCTACAATTTTGCAGTTGGTCGCGCATCGACTGGAGCTCCCGGCAGTGTGATAGCTCCTTTAAACGCCAAACTGCCAGGAACCTGAGTCGATCGCCTGGCAACCACATCGGCGGCGCATGCGGACTGGAGAGCGACATCAGCGCCCTTGCGACCGTCACTGTATAAGAAGGAGCACAAGGTAATCGGGACGCCATTTGGTAGCAGTGGCGGCGTGCCACCACAGTCACTTCTGCCTAATTCGCACACTCTACATTTTTGCAGCTGGTCGCGCATCGACAGGAGCTCCCAGCCGTGTGATAGCTCCTTTCACCGCCGGGTTGCCACGAACCTGAAACGATCGCCTGACATCCACATCGGTGGCGCATGCGGACTGGGGAGCGACATCTGCTCTGTTGGGACCGTTACAGTATAAGAAGAAGCACAAGGTAATCGGGGCGCCATTTGGTAGCAGTGGCGGCGAGCCACCACAGTGAGCACTGCCTAATTCGCACACTCTACATTTTTGCAGTTGGTCGCGCATCGACTGGAGCTACCGGCAGTGTGATAGCTCATTTCACCGCCGGGTTGCCACGAACCTGAGACGATCGCCTGGCAACCACATCGGCGGCGCATGCGGACTGGAGAGCGACATCAGCTCCATAGGGACCGTCACAGTATAAGAAGGAGCACAAGGTAATCGGGACGCCAATTGGTAGCAGTGGCGGCGTACCACCACAGTGAGCACTGCCTAATTCGCACACTCTACATTTTTGCAGTTGGTCGCGCATTGACTGGAGTTCCCGGCAGTGTGATAGCTCCTTTAACCGCCAGACTACCAGGAGCCTGAGACGATCGCCTGGCAATCACATCGGCGGCGCATGCGGACTGGAGAGCGACATCAGCGCCGTTGCGACCGTCACAGTATAAGAAGGAGCACAAGGTAATCGGGACGCCATTTGGTAGAGTGGCGGCGTGCCACCACAGTCAGCTCTGCCTAATTCGCACACTCTACAATTTTGCAGTTGGTCGCGCATCGACTGGAGTTCCCGGCAGTGTGATAGCTCATTTAACCGCCAGACTACCAGGAACCTGAGACGATCGCCTGGCAACCACATCGACGGCGCATGCGGACTGGAAAGCGACATCAGCGCCGTTGTGACCGTCACAGTATAAGTAGGAGCACAAGGTAATCGGGACGCCAATTGGTAGCAGTGGCGGCGTGCCACCATAGTCAGCACTGCCTAATTCGCACACTCTACATTTTTGCAGTTGGTCGAGCATCGACTGAAGCTCCCGGCAGTGTGATAGCTTCTTTAACCGCCAAACTGCCAGGAACCTGAGACGATCGCCTGGCAACCACATCGGTGGCGCATGCGGACTGGAGAGCGACATCAGCGCCGTTGGGACCGTCACAGTATAAGAAGGAGCACAAGGTAATCGGGACGCTATTTGGTAGCAGTGGCGGCGTGCCACCACAGTCAGCACTGCTTAATTCGCACACTACATTTTTGCAGTTGGTCGAGCATCGACTGGAGCTCCCAGCCGAGTGATATAGCTCCTTTAACCGCCAAACTGCCAGGAACCTGAGACGATCGCCTGGCAACCACATCGGCGGCGCATGCGGGCTGGAGAGCGACATCAGTGCCGTTGCGACCGTCACAGTATAAGAAGGACCGCAAGGTAATCGGGACGCCATTTGGTAGCAGTGGCGGCGTGCCACCACAGTCAGCACTGCCTAATTCGCACACTCTACATTTTTACAGTTGGTCGCTCATCGACTGGAGCTCCCGGCACTGTGGTAGCTCCATTAACCGCCAAACTGCCAGAAACCTTAGACGATCGCCTGGCAACCACATCGGCGGCGCATGCGGACTGGAGAGCTACATCAGCGCCGTTGGGACCGTCACAGTATAAGAAGGAGCACAAGGTAATCGGGACGCCATTTGGTAGCATCGGCAACCACATCGGCGGCGCATGCGGACTGGAGAGCTACATCAGCGCCGTTGGGACCGTCACAGTATAAGAAGGAGCACAAGGTAATCGGGACGCCATTTGGTAGCAGTGGCGGCGTGCTACCACAGTCAGCTCTGCCTAATTCGCACACTCTACAATTTTGCAGTTGGTCGCGCATCGACTGGAGCTCCCGGCAGTGTGATAGCTCCTTTAATCGCCAGACTACCAGGAACCTGAGACGATCGCCTGGCAATCACATCGGCGGCGCATGCCGACTGGAGAGCGACATCAGCGCCGTTGCGACCGTCACAGTATAAGAAGGACCGCAAGGTAATCGGGACGCCATTTGGTAGCAGTGGCGGCGTGCCACCACAGTCAGCACTGCCTAATTCGCACACTCTACATTTTTACAGTTGGTCGCTCATCGACTGGAGCTCCCGGCACTGTGGTAGCTCCATTAACCGCCAAACTGCCAGAAACCTTAGACGATCGCCAGGCAACCACATCGGCGGCGCATGCGGACTGGAGAGCTACATCAGCGCCGTTGGGACCGTCACAGTATAAGAAGGAGCACAAGGTAATCGGGACGCCATTTGGTAGCAGTGGCGGCGTGCTACCACAGTCAGCTCTGCCTAATTCGCACACTCTACAATTTTGCAGTTGGTCGCGCATCGACTGGAGCTCCCGGCAGTGTGATAGCTCCTTTAATCGCCAGACTACCAGGAACCTGAGACGATCGCCTGGCAATCACATCGGCGGCGCATGCGGACTGGAGAGCGACATCAGCGCCGTTGCGACCGTCACAGTATAAGAAGGACCGCAAGGTAATCGGGACGCCATTTGGTAGCAGTGGCGGCGTGCCACCACAGTCAGCACTGCCTAATTCGCACACTCTACATTTTTACAGTTGGTCGCTCATCGACTGGAGCTCCCGGCACTGTGGTAGCTCCATTAACCGCCAAACTGCCAGAAACCTTAGACGATCGCCTGGCAACCACATCGGCGGCGCATGCGGACTGGAGAGCTACATCAGCGCCGTTGGGACCGTCACAGTATAAGAAGGAGCACAAGGTAATCGGGACGCCATTTGGTAGCAGTGGCGGCGTGCTACCACAGTCAGCTCTGCCTAATTCGCACACTCTACAATTTTGCAGTTGGTCGCGCATCGACTGGAGCTCCCGGCAGTGTGATAGCTCCTTTAATCGCCAGACTACCAGGAACCTGAGACGATCGCCTGGCAATCACATCGGCGGCGCATGCGGACTGGAGAGCGACATCAGCGCCGTTGCGACCGTCACAGTATAAGAAGGACCGCAAGGTAATCGGGACGCCATTTGGTAGCAGTGGCGGCGTGCCACCACAGTCAGCACTGCCTAATTCGCACACTCTACATTTTTGCAGTTGGTCGAGCATCGACTGAAGCTCCCGGCAGTGTGATAGCTTCTTTAACCGCCAAACTGCCAGGAACCTGAGACGATCGCCTGGCAACCACATCGGTGGCTCATGCGGACTGGAGAGCGACATCAGCGCCGTTGGGACCGTCACAGTATAAGAAGGAGCACAAGGTAATCGGGACGCCATTTGGTAGCAGTGGCGGCGTGCCACCACAGTCAGCACTGCCTAATTCGCACACTCTACATTTTTGCAGTTGGTCGAGCATCGACTGAAGCTCCCGGCAGTGTGATAGCTTCTTTAACCGCCAAACTGCCAGGAACCTGAGACGATCGCCTGGCAACCACATCGGTGGCTCATGCGGACTGGAGAGCGACATCAGCGCCGTTGGGACCGTCACAGTATAAGAAGGAGCACAAGGTAATCGGGACGCCATTTGGTAGCAGTGGCGGCGTGCTACCACAGTCAGCTCTGCCTAATTCGCACACTCTACAATTTTGCAGTTGGTCGCGCATCGACTGGAGCTCCCGGCAGTGTGATAGCTCCTTTAACCGCCAAACTGCCAGGAATCTGAGACGATCGCCTGGCAACCACATCGACGGCGCATGCGGAGTGGAGAGCGACATCAGCGCCCTTGCGACCATCACTGTATAAGAAGGAGCACAAGGTAATCGGGACGCCATTTGGTAGCAGTGGCGGCGAGCCACCACAGTGAGCACTGCCTAATTCGCACACTCTACATTTTTGCAGTTGGTCGCGCATCGACTGGAGCTACCGGCAGTGTGATAGCTCATTTCACCGCCGGGTTGCCAGGAACCTGAGACGATTGCCTGACAACCACATCGGCGGCGCATGCGGACTGAAGAGCGACATCAGCTCCATTGGGACCGTGACAGTATAAGAAGGAGCAAAAGGTAATCGGGACGCCATTTGGTAGCAGTGGCGGCGTGCCACCACAGTGAGCACTGCCTAATTCGCACACTCTACATTTTTGCAGTTGGTTGCGCATCGACTGGAGCTCCCGGCAGTGTGATAGCTCCTTTAACCGCCAAACTGCGAGGAACCTGAGACGATCGCCTGGCAACCACATCGGCGGCGCATGCGGACTGGAAAGCGACATCAGCGCCGTTGTGACCGTCACAGTATAAGTAGGAGCACAAGGTAATCGGGACGCCATTTGGTAGCAGTGGCGGCGTGCCACCACAGTCTGCACTGCCTAATTCGCACACTCTACATTTTTACAGTTGGTCGCTCATCGACTGGAGCTCCCGACAGTGTGGTAGCTCCATTAACCGCCAAACTGCCAGAAACCTTAGACGATCGCCTGGCAACCACATCGGCGGCGCATGCGGACTGGAGAGCTACATCAGCGCCGTTGGGACCGTCACAGTATAAGAAGGAGCACAAGGTAATCGGGACGCCATTTGGTAGCAGTGGCGGCGTGCCGCCACAGTCAGCTCTGCCTAATTCGCACACTCTACAATTTTGCAGTTGGTCGCGCATCGACTGGAGTTCCCGGCAGTGTGATAGCTCCTTTAACCGCCAGACTACCAGGAACCTGAGACGATCGCCTGGCAATCACATCGGCGGCGCATGCGGACTGGAGAGCGACATCAGCGCCGTTGGGACCGTCACAGTATAAGAAGGAGCACAAGGTAATCGGGACGCTATTTGGTAGCAGTGGCGGCGTGCCACCACAGTCAGCACTGCTTAATTCGCACACTCTACATTTTTGCAGTTGGTCGCACATCGACTGGAGCTCCCAGCCGAGTGATATAGCTCCTTTAACCGCCAAACTGCCAAGAACCTGAGACGATCGCCTGGCAACCACATCGGCGGCGCATGCGGGCTGGAGAGCGACATCAGCGCCGTTGCGACCGTCACAGTATAAGGACCGCAAGGTAATCGGGACGCCATTTGGTAGCAGTGGCGGCGTGCCACCACAGTCAGCACTGCC
The DNA here is from genome assembly GCA_030143305.2 of Amblyomma americanum. NCBI lineage: Eukaryota > Metazoa > Arthropoda > Arachnida > Ixodida > Ixodidae > Amblyomma > Amblyomma americanum. The sequence goes on from JARKHS020012247.1 coordinate 28,416, forward strand.
TAATTCGCACACTCTACATTTTTACAGTTGGTCGCTCATCGACTGGAGCTCCCGGCAGTGTGATAGCTCCTTTAACCGCCAAACTGCCAGGAACCTGAGACGATCGATTGGCAACCACATCGACGGCGCATGCGGAGTGGAGAGCGACATCAGCGCCGTTGGGACCGTCACAGTATAAAAAGGAGCACAAGGTAATCGGGACGCCATTTGGTAGCAGTGGCGGCGTGCCACCACAGTCAGCTCTGCCTAATTCGCCCACTCTACAATTTTGCAGTTGGTCGCGCATCGACTGGAGCTCCCGGCAGTGTGATAGCTCCTTTAACCGCCAAACTGCCAGGAACCTGAGACGATCGCCTGGCAACCACATCGGCGGCGCATGCGGACTGGAGAGCGACATCAGCGCCCTTGCGACCGTCACTGTATAAGAAGGAGCACAAGGTAATCGGGACGCCATTTGGTAGCAGTGGCGGCGTACCACCACAGTCACTTCTGCCTAATTCGCACACTCTACATTTTTGCAGCTGGTCGCGCATCGACAGGAGCTCCCAGCCGTGTGATAGCTCCTTTCACCGCCGGGTTGCCAGGAACCTGAGACGATCGCCTGACATCCACATCGGCGGCGCATGCGGACTGGAGAGCGACATCTGCTCTGTTGGGACCGTCACAGTATAAGAAGAAGCACAAGGTAACCGGGACGCCATTTGGTAGCAGTGGCGGCGAGCCACCACAGTGAGCACTGCCTAATTCGCACACTCTACATTTTTGCAGTTGGTCGCGCATCGACTGGAGCTACCGGCAGTGTGATAGCTCATTTCACCGCCGGGTTGCCAGGAACCTGAGACGATCGCCTGGCAACGACATCGGCGGCGCATGCGGACTGGAGAGCGACATCAGCTCCATTGGGACCGTCACAGTATAAGAAGGAGCACAAGGTAATCGGGACGCTATTTGGTAGCAGTGGCGGCGTGCCACCACAGTCAGCACTGCTTAATTCGCACACTCTACATTTTTGCAGTTGGTCGCGCATCGACTGGAGCTCCCAGCCGAGTGATATAGCTCCTTTAACCGCCAAACTGCCAGGAACCTGAGACGATCGCCTGACAACCACATCGGCGGCGCATGCGGGCTGGAGAGCGACATCAGCGCCGTTGCGACCGTCACAGTATAAGAAGGACCACAAGGTAATCGGGACGCCATTTGGTAGCAGTGGCGGCGTGCCACCACAGTCAGCACTGCCTAATTCGCGCACTCTACATTTTTACAGTTGGTCGCTCATCGACTGGAGCTCCCGACAGTGTGGTAGCTCCATTAACCGCCAAACTGCCAGAAACCTTAGACGATCGCCTGGCAACCACATCGGCGGCGCATGCGGACTGGAGAGCTACATCAGCGCCGTTGGGACCGTCACAGTATAAGAAGGAGCACAAGGTAATCGGGACGCCATTTGGTAGCAGTGGCGGCGTGCCACCACAGTCAGCTCTGCGTAATTCGCACACTCTACAATTTTGCAGTTGGTCGCGCATCGACTGGAGTTCCCGGCAGTGTGATAGCTCCTTTAACCGCCAGACTACCAGGAACCTGAGACGATCGCCTGGCAATCACATCGGCGGCGCATGCGGACTGGAGAGCGACATCAGCGCCGTTGCGACCGTCACAGTATAAGAAGGAGCACAAGGTAATCGGGACGCCATTTGGTAGACTGGCGGCGTGCCACCACAGTCAGCTCTGCCTAATTCGCACACTCTACATTTTTGCAGTTGGTCGCGCATCGACAGGAGCTCCCAGTCATGTGATATAGCTCCTTTAACCGCCAAACTGCCAGGAAACTGAGACGATCACCTGGCAACCACATCGACGGCGCATGCGGACTGGAGAGCGACATTAGCGCCGTTGGGACAGTCACAGCATAAGAAGGAGCACAATAATCGGGACGCCATTTGGTAGCAGTGGCGGCGTGCCACCGCAGTCAGTACTGCCTAATTCGCACACTCTACATATTTGCAGTTGGTCGCGCATCGACTGGAGCTCCCGGCAGTGTGATAGCTCCTTTAACCGCCAAACTGCCTGGAACCTGAGACGATCGCCTGGCAACCACATCGACGGCGCATGCGGAGTGGAGAGCGACATCAGCGCCGTTGGGACCGTCACAGTATAAGAAGGAGCACAAGGTAATCGGGACGCCATTTGGTAGCAGTGGCGGCGTGCCACCACAGTCAGCACTGCCTAATTCGCACACTCTACATTTTTGCAGTTGGTAAAGCATCGACTGAAGCTCCCGGCAGTGTGATAGCTCCTTTAACCGCCAAACTGCCAGAAACCTTAGACGATCGCCTGGCAACCACATCGGCGGCGCATGCGGACTGGAGAGCTACATCAGCGCCGTTGGGACCGTCACACTATAAGAAGGAGCACAAGGTAATCGGGACGCCATTTGGTAGCAGTGGCGGCGTGCCACCGCAGTCAGTACTGCCTAATTCGCACACTCTACATATTTGCAGTTGGTCGCGCATCGACTGGAGCTCCCGGCAGTGTGATAGCTCTTTTAACCGCCAAACTGCCAGGAACCTGAGACGATCGCCTGGCAACCACATCGACGGCGCATGCGGAGTGGAGAGCGACATCAGCGCCGTTGGGACCGTCACAGTATAAGAAGGAGCACAAGGTAATCGGGACGCCATTTGGTAGCAGTGGCGGCGTGCCACCACAGTCAGCTCTGCCTAATTCGCACACTCTAGAATTTTGCAGTTGGTCGCACATCGACTGGAGCTCCCGGCAGTGTGATAGCTCCTTTAACCGCCAAACTGCCTGGAACCTGAGACGATCGCCTGGCAACCACATCGACGGCGCATGCGGAGTGGAGAGCGACATCAGCGCCGTTGGGACCGTCACAGTATAAGAAGGAGCACAAGGTAATCGGGACGCCATTTGGTAGCAGTGGCGGCGTGCCACCACAGTCAGCTCTGCCTAATTCGCACACTCTACAATTTTGCAGTTGGTCGCGCATCGACTGGAGCTCCCGGCAGTGTGATAGCTCCTTTAACCGCCAAACTGCCAGGAACCTGAGACGATCGCCTGGCAACCACATCGGCGGCGCATGCGGACTGGAGAGCGACATCAGCGCCCTTGCGACCGTCACAGTATAAGAAGGAGCCAAGGTAATCGGGACGCCATTTGGTAGCAGTGGCGGCGTGCCACCACAGTCACTTCTGCCTAATTCGCACACTCTACATTTTTGCAGCTGGTCGCGCATCGACAGGAGCTCCCAGCCGTGTGATATAGCTCCTTTAACCGCCAAACTGCCAGGAAACTGAGACGATCGCCTGGCAACCACATCGACGGCGCATGCGGAGTGGAGAGCGACATCAGCGCAATTGCGACGGTCACAGTATAAGAAGGAGCACAAGGTAATTGGGACGTCATTTAGTAGCAGTGGCGGCGTGTCACCACAGTCAGCACTGCCTAAATCACACACTCTACATTTTTGCAGTTGGTCGCGCATCGACAGGAGCTCCAAGCCGTGTGATAGCTCCTTTCACCGCCGGGTTGCCAGGAACCTGAGACGATCGCCTGACAACCACATCGGCGGCGCATGCGGACTGGAGAGCGACATCAGCGCCCTTGCGACCGTCACTGTATAAGAAGGAGCACAAGGTAATCGGGACGCCATTTGGTAGCAGTGGCGGCGTGCCACCATAGTCACTTCTGCCTAATTCGCACACTCTACATTTTTGCAGCTGGTCGCGCATCGACAGGAGCTCCCAGCCGTGTGATAGCTCCTTTCACCGCCGGGTTGCCAGGAACCTGAGACGATCGCCTGACATCCACATCGGCGGCGCATGCGGACTGGAGAGCGACATCAGCTCTGTTGGGACCGTCACAGTATAAGAAGCACAAGGTAATCGGGACGCCATTTGGTAGCAGTGGCGGCGAGCCACCACAGTGAGCACTGCCTAATTCGCACACTCTACATTTTTGCAGTTGGTCGCGCATCGACTGGAGCTACCGGCAGTGTGATAGCTCATTTCACCGCCGGGTTGCCAGGAACCTGAGACGATTGCCTGACAACCACATCGGCGGCGCATGCGGACTGGAGAGCGACATCAGCTCCATTGGGACCGTCACAGTATAAGAAGGAGCACAAGGTAATCGGGACGCCATTTGGTAGCAGTGGCGGCGTGCCACCACAGTGAGCACTGCCTAATTCGCACACTCTACATTTTTGCAGTTGGTTGCGCATCGACTGGAGCTCCCGGCAGTGTGATAGCTCCTTTAACCGCCAAACTGCGAGGAACCTGAGACGATCGCCTGGCAACCACATCGGCGGCGCATGCGGACTGGAAAGCGACATCAGCGCCGTTGTGACCGTCACAGTATAAGTAGGAGCACAAGGTAATCGGGACGCCATTTGGTAGCAGTGGCGGCGTGCCACCACAGTCTGCACTGCCTAATTCGCACACTCTACATTTTTACAGTTGGTCGCTCATCGACTGGAGCTCCCGACAGTGTGGTAGCTCCATTAACCGCCAAACTGCCAGAAACCTTAGACGATCGCCTGGCAACCACATCGGCGGCGCATGCGGACTGGAGAGCTACATCAGCGCCGTTGGGACCGTCACAGTATAAGAAGGAGCACAAGGTAATCGGGACGCCATTTGGTAGCAGTGCCGGCGTGCCGCCACAGTCAGCTCTGCCTAATTCGCACACTCTACAATTTTGCAGTTGGTCGCGCATCGACTGTAGCTCCCGGCAGTAACATAGCTCCTCTCACCGCCGGGCTGCCAGTAACCTGAGACGATCGCCTGGCAACCACATCGGCGGCGCATGCGGACTGGAGAGCGACATCAGCGCCGTTGGGACCGTCACAGTATAAGAAGGAGCACAAGGTAATCGGGACGCTATTTGGTAGCAGTGGCGGCGTGCCACCACAGTCAGCACTGCTTAATTCGCACACTCTACATTTTTGCAGTTGGTCGCACATCGACTGGAGCTCCCAGCCGAGTGACATAGCTCCTTTAACCGCCAAACTGCCAGGAACCTGAGACGATCGCCTGGCAACCACATCGGCGGCGCATGCGGGCTGGAGAGCGACATCAGCGCCGTTGCGACCGTCACAGTATAAGGACCGCAAGGTAATCGGGACGCCATTTGGTAGCAGTGGCGGCGTGCCACCACAGTCAGCACTGCCTAATTCGCACACTCTACATTTTTACAGTTGGTCGCTCATCGACTGGAGCTCCCGGCAGTGTGGTAGCTCCATTAACCGCCAAACTGCCAGAAACCTTAGACGATCGCCTGGCAACCACATCGGCGGCGCATGCGGACTGGAGAGCTACATCAGCGCCGTTGGGACCGTCACAGTATAAGAAGGAGCACAAGGTAATCGGGACGCCATTTGGTAGCAGTGGCGGCGTGCTACCACAGTCAGCTCTGCCTAATTCGCACACTCTACAATTTTGCAGTTCGTCGCGCATCGACTGGAGCTCCCGGCAGTGTGGTAGCTCCTTTAACCGCCAGACTACCAGGAACCTGAGACGATCACCTGGCAACCACATGGACGACGCATGCGGACTGGAGAGCGAAATCAGCGCCGTTGGGACAGTCACAGTATAAGAAGGAGCACAATAATCGGGACGCCATTTGGTAGCAGTGGCGGCGTGCCACCGCAGTCAGCACTGCCTAATTCGCACACTCTACATATTTGCAGTTGGTCGCGCATCGACTGGAGCTCCCGGCAGTGTGATAGCTCCTTTAACCGCCAAACTGCCAGGAACCTGAGACGATCGATTGGCAACCACATCGACGGCGCATGCGGAGTGGAGAGCGACATCAGCGCCGTTGGGACCGTCACAGTATAAAAAGGAGCACAAGGTAATCGGGACGCCATTTGGTAGCAGTGGCGGCGTGCCACCACAGTCAGCTCTGCCTAATTCGCCCACTCTACAATTTTGCAGTTGGTCGCGCATCGACTGGAGCTCCCGGCAGTGTGATAGCTCCTTTAACCGCCAAACTGCCAGGAACCTGAGACGATCGCCTGGCAACCACATCGGCGGCGCATGCGGACTGGAGAGCGACATCAGCGCCCTTGCGACCGTCACTGTATAAGAAGGAGCACAAGGTAATCGGGACGCCATTTGGTAGCAGTGGCGGCGTACCACCACAGTCACTTCTGCCTAATTCGCACACTCTACATTTTTGCAGCTGGTCGCGCATCGACAGGAGCTCCCAGCCGTGTGATAGCTCCTTTCACCGCCGGGTTGCCAGGAACCTGAGACGATCGCCTGACATCCACATCGGCGGCGCATGCGGACTGGAGAGCGACATCTGCTCTGTTGGGACCGTCACAGTATAAGAAGAAGCACAAGGTAACCGGGACGCCATTTGGTAGCAGTGGCGGCGAGCCACCACAGTGAGCACTGCCTAATTCGCACTCTACATTTTTGCAGTTGGTCGCGCATCGACTGGAGCTACCGGCAGTGTGATAGCTCATTTCACCGCCGGGTTGCCAGGAACCTGAGACGATCGCCTGGCAACGACATCGGCGGCGCATGCGGACTGGAGAGCGACATCAGCTCCATTGGGACCGTCACAGTATAAGAAGGAGCACAAGGTAATCGGGACGCTATTTGGTAGCAGTGGCGGCGTGCCACCACAGTCAGCACTGCTTAATTCGCACACCCTACATTTTTGCAGTTGGTCGCGCATCGACTGGAGCTCCCAGCCGAGTGATATAGCTCCTTTAACCGCCAAACTGCCAGGAACCTGAGACGATCGCCTGACAACCACATCGGCGGCGCATGCGGGCTGGAGAGCGACATCAGCGCCGTTGCGACCGTCACAGTATAAGAAGGACCACAAGGTAATCGGGACGCCATTTGGTAGCAGTGGCGGCGTGCCACCACAGTCAGCACTGCCTAATTCGCGCACTCTACATTTTTACAGTTGGTCGCTCATCGACTGGAGCTCCCGACAGTGTGGTAGCTCCATTAACCGCCAAACTGCCAGAAACCTTAGACGATCGCCTGGCAACCACATCGGCGGCGCATGCGGACTGGAGAGCTACATCAGCGCCGTTGGGACCGTCACAGTATAAGAAGGAGCACAAGGTAATCGGGACGCCATTTGGTAGCAGTGGCGGCGTGCCACCACAGTCAGCTCTGCGTAATTCGCACACTCTACAATTTTGCAGTTGGTCGCGCATCGACTGGAGTTCCCGGCAGTGTGATAGCTCCTTTAACCGCCAGACTACCAGGAACCTGAGACGATCGCCTGGCAATCACATCGGCGGCGCATGCGGACTGGAGAGCGACATCAGCGCCGTTGCGACCGTCACAGTATAAGAAGGAGCACAAGGTAATCGGGACGCCATTTGGTAGAGTGGCGGCGTGCCACCACAGTCAGCTCTGCCTAATTCGCACACTCTACATTTTTGCAGTTGGTCGCGCATCGACAGGAGCTCCCAGTCATGTGATATAGCTCCTTTAACCGCCAAACTGCCAGGAAACTGCGACGATCACCTGGCAACCACATCGACGGCGCATGCGGACTGGAGAGCGACATCAGCGCCGTTGGGACAGTCACAGTATAAGAAGGAGCACAATAATCGGGACGCCATTTGGTAGCAGTGGCGGCGTGCCACCGCAGTCAGTACTGCCTAATTCGCACACTCTACATATTTGCAGTTGGTCGCGCATCGACTGGAGCTCCCGGCAGTGTGATAGCTCCTTTAACCGCCAAACTGCCAGGAACCTGAGACGATCGCCTGGCAACCACATCGGCGGCGCATGCGGACTGGAGAGCGACATCACCGCCCTTGCGACCGTCACAGTATAAGAAGGAGCACAAGGTAATGGGGTCGCCATTTGGTAGCAGTGGCGGCGTGCCACCACAGTCACTTCTGCCTAATTCGCACACTCTACATTTTTGCAGCTGGTCGCGCATCGACAGGAGCTCCCAGCCGTGTGATATAGCTCCTTTAACCGCCAAACTGCCAGGAAACTGAGACGATCGCCTGGCAACCACATCGACGGCGCATGCGGAGTGGAGAGCGACATCAGCGCAATTGCGACGGTCACAGTATAAGAAGGAGCACAAGGTAATTGGGACGTCATTTAGTAGCAGTGGCGGCGTGTCACCACAGTCAGCACTGCCTAAATCACACACTCTACATTTTTGCAGTTGGTCGCGTATCGACAGGAGCTCCAAGCCGTGTGATAGCTCCTTTCACCGCCGGGTTGCCAGGAACCTGAGACGATCGCCTGACAACCACATCGGGGGCGCTTGCGGACTGGAGAGCGACATCAGCTCCGTTGGGACCGTCACAGTATAAGAAGAAGCACAAGGTAATCGGGACGCCATTTGGTAGCAGTGGCGGCGAGCCACCACAGTGAGCACTGCCTAATTCGCACACTCTACATTTTTGCAGTTGGTCGCGCATCGACTGGAGCTCCCGGCAGTGTTATAGCTCCTTTCACCGCCGGGTTGCCAGGAACCTGCGACGATCGCCTGGCAACCACATCGGCGGCGCATGCGGACTGGAGAGCGACATCAGCTCCGTTGGGACCGTCACAGTATAAGAAGGAGCACAAGGTTTTCGGGGCGCCATTTGGTAGCAGTGGCGGCGTGCCACCACAGTGAGCACTGCCTAAATCGCACACTCTCCATTTTTGCAGTTGGTCGCGCATCGACTGGAGCTCCCGGCAGTGTGATAGCTCCTTTAACCGCCAAACTGCGAGGAACCTGAGACGATCGCCTGGCAACCACATCGGCGGCGCATGCGGACTGGAAAGCGACATCAGCGCCGTTGTGACCATCACAGTATAAGAAGGAGCACAAGGTAATCGGGACGCCATTTGGTAGCAGTGGCGGCGTGCCACCACAGTCAGCACTGCCTAATTCGCACACTCTACATTTTTGCAGTTGGTGAAGAATCGACTGAAGCTCCCGGCAGTGTGATGGCTCCTTTAACCGCCAAACTGCCGGAAACCTTAGACGATCGCCTGGCAACCACATCGGCGGCGCATGCGGACTGGAGAGCTACATCAGCGCCGTTGGGACCGTCACACTATAAGAAGGAGCACAAGGTAATCGGGACGCCATTTGGTAGAGTGGCGGCGTGCCACCACAGTCAGCTCTGCCTAATTCGCACACTCTACATTTTTGCAGTTGGTCGCGCATCGACAGGAGCTCCCAGTCATGTGATATAGCTCCTTTAACCGCCAAACTGCCAGGAAACTGAGACGATCACCTGGCAACCACATCGACGGCGCATGCGGACTGGAGAGCGACATCAGCGCCGTTGGGACAGTCACAGTATAAGAAGGAGCACAATAATCGGGACGCCATTTGGTAGCAGTGGCGGCGTGCCACCGCAGTCAGTACTGCCTAATTCGCACACTCTACATATTTGCAGTTGGTCGCGCATCGACTGGAGCTCCCGGCAGTGTGATAGCTCTTTTAACCGCCAAACTGCCAGGAACCTGAGACGATCGCCTGGCAACCACATCGACGGCGCATGCGGAGTGGAGAGCGACATCAGCGCCGTTGGGACCGTCACAGTATAAGAAGGAGCACAAGGTAATCGGGACGCCATTTGGTAGCAGTGGCGGCGTGCCACCACAGTCAGCTCTGCCTAATTCGCACACTCTAGAATTTTGCAGTTGGTCGCACATCGACTGGAGCTCCCGGCAGTGTGATAGCTCCTTTAACCGCCAAACTGCCTGGAACCTGAGACGATCGCCTGGCAAACATATCGACGGCGCATGCGGAGTGGAGAGCGACATCAGCGCCGTTGGGACCGTCACAGTATAAGAAGGAGCACAAGGTAATCGGGACGCCATTTGGTAGCAGTGGCGGCGTGCCACCACAGTCAGCTCTGCCTAATTCGCACACTCTACAATATTGCAGTTGGTCGCGCATCGACTGGAGCTCCCGGCTGTGTGATAGCTCCTTTAACCGCCAAACTGCCAGGAACCTGAGACGATCGCCTGGCAACCACATCGGCGGCGCATGCGGACTGGAGAGCGACATCAGCGCCCTTGCGACCGTCACAGTATAAGAAGGAGCACAAGGTAATCGGGACGCCATTTGGTAGCAGTGGCGGCGTGCCACCACAGTCACTTCTGCCTAATTCGCACACTCTACATTTTTGCAGCTGGTCGCGCATCGACAGGAGCTCCCAGCCGTGTGATATAGCTCCTTTAACCGCCAAACTGCCAGGAAACTGAGACGATCGCCTGGCAACCACATCGACGGCGCATGCGGAGTGGAGAGCGACATCAGCGCAATTGCGACGGTCACAGTATAAGAAGGAGCACAAGGTAATTGGGACGTCATTTAGTAGCAGTGGCGGCGTGTCACCACAGTCAGCACTGCCTAAATCACACACTCTACATTTTTGCAGTTGGTCGCGCATCGACAGGAGCTCCAAGCCGTGTGATAGCTCCTTTCACCGCCGGGTTGCCAGGAACCTGAGACGATCGCCTGACAAACACATCGGGGGCGCTTGCGGACTGGAGAGCGACATCAGCTCCGTTGGGACCGTCACAGTATAAGAAGAAGCACAAGGTAATCGGGACGCCATTTGGTAGCAGTGGCGGCGAGCCACCACAGTGAGCACTGCCTAATTCGCACACTCTACATTTTTAAAGTTGGTCGCCCATCGACTGGAGCTCCCGGCAGTGTTATAGCTCCTTTCACCGCCGGGTTGCCAGGAACCTGCGACGATCGCCTGGCAACCACATCGGCGGCGCATGCGGACTGGAGAGCGACATCAGCTCCGTTGGGACCGTCACAGTATAAGAAGGAGCACAAGGTTATCGGGGCGCCATTTGGTAGCAGTGGCGGCGTGCCACCACAGTGAGCACTGCCGAAATCGCACACTCTCCATTTTTGCAGTTGGTCGCGCATCGACTGGAGCTCCCGGCAGTGTGATAGCTCCTTTAACCGCCAAACTGCGAGGAACCTGAGATGATCGCCTGGCAACCACATCGGCGGCGCATGCGGACTGGAGAGCGACATCAGCGCCGTTGGGACAGTCACAGTATAAGAAGGAGCACAATAATCGGGACGCCATTTGGTAGCAGTGGCGGCGTGCCACCGCAGTCAGTACTGCCTAATTCGCACACTCTACATATTTGCAGTTGGTCGCGCATCGACTGGAGCTCCCGGCAGTGTGATAGCTCCTTTAACCGCCAAACTGCCAGGAACCTGAGACGATCGCCTGGCAACCACATCGGCGGCGCATGCGGACTGGAGAGCGACATCAGCGCCCTTGCGACCGTCACAGTATAAGAAGGAGCACAAGGTAATGGGGTCGCCATTTGGTAGCAGTGGCGGCGTGCCACCACAGTCACTTCTGCCTAATTCGCACACTCTACATTTTTGCAGCTGGTCGCGCATCGACAGGAGCTCCCAGCCGTGTGATATAGCTCCTTTAACCGCCAAACTGCCAGGAAACTGAGACGATCGCCTGGCAACCACATCGACGGCGCATGCGGAGTGGAGAGCGACATCAGCGCAATTGCGACGGTCACAGTATAAGAAGGAGCACAAGGTAATTGGGACGTCATTTAGTAGCAGTGGCGGCGTGTCACCACAGTCAGCACTGCCTAAATCACACACTCTACATTTTTGCAGTTGGTCGCGTATCGACAGGAGCTCCAAGCCGTGTGATAGCTCCTTTCACCGCCGGGTTGCCAGGAACCTGAGACGATCGCCTGACAACCACATCGGGGGCGCTTGCGGACTGGAGAGCGACATCAGCTCCGTTGGGACCGTCACAGTATAAGAAGAAGCACAAGGTAATCGGGACGCCATTTGGTAGCAGTGGCGGCGAGCCACCACAGTGAGCACTGCCTAATTCGCACACTCTACATTTTTGCAGTTGGTCGCGCATCGACTGGAGCTCCCGGCAGTGTTATAGCTCCTTTCACCGCCGGGTTGCCAGGAACCTGCGACGATCGCCTGGCAACCACATCGGCGGCGCATGCGGACTGGAGAGCGACATCAGCTCCGTTGGGACCGTCACAGTATAAGAAGGAGCACAAGGTTTTCGGGGCGCCATTTGGTAGCAGTGGCGGCGTGCCACCACAGTGAGCACTGCCTAAATCGCACACTCTCCATTTTTGCAGTTGGTCGCGCATCGACTGGAGCTCCCGGCAGTGTGATAGCTCCTTTAACCGCCAAACTGCGAGGAACCTGAGACGATCGCCTGGCAACCACATCGGCGGCGCATGCGGACTGGAAAGCGACATCAGCGCCGTTGTGACCATCACAGTATAAGAAGGAGCACAAGGTAATCGGGACGCCATTTGGTAGCAGTGGCGGCGTGCCACCACAGTCAGCACTGCCTAATTCGCACACTCTACATTTTTGCAGTTGGTGAAGAATCGACTGAAGCTCCCGGCAGTGTGATGGCTCCTTTAACCGCCAAACTGCCGGAAACCTTAGACGATCGCCTGGCAACCACATCGGCGGCGCATGCGGACTGGAGAGCTACATCAGCGCCGTTGGGACCGTCACACTATAAGAAGGAGCACAAGGTAATCGGGACGCCATTTGGTAGAGTGGCGGCGTGCCACCACAGTCAGCTCTGCCTAATTCGCACACTCTACATTTTTGCAGTTGGTCGCGCATCGACAGGAGCTCCCAGTCATGTGATATAGCTCCTTTAACCGCCAAACTGCCAGGAAACTGAGACGATCACCTGGCAACCACATCGACGGCGCATGCGGACTGGAGAGCGACATCAGCGCCGTTGGGACAGTCACAGTATAAGAAGGAGCACAATAATCGGGACGCCATTTGGTAGCAGTGGCGGCGTGCCACCGCAGTCAGTACTGCCTAATTCGCACACTCTACATATTTGCAGTTGGTCGCGCATCGACTGGAGCTCCCGGCAGTGTGATAGCTCTTTTAACCGCCAAACTGCCAGGAACCTGAGACGATCGCCTGGCAACCACATCGACGGCGCATGCGGAGTGGAGAGCGACATCAGCGCCGTTGGGACCGTCACAGTATAAGAAGGAGCACAAGGTAATCGGGACGCCATTTGGTAGCAGTGGCGGCGTGCCACCACAGTCAGCTCTGCCTAATTCGCACACTCTAGAATTTTGCAGTTGGTCGCACATCGACTGGAGCTCCCGGCAGTGTGATAGCTCCTTTAACCGCCAAACTGCCTGGAACCTGAGACGATCGCCTGGCAAACATATCGACGGCGCATGCGGAGTGGAGAGCGACATCAGCGCCGTTGGGACCGTCACAGTATAAGAAGGAGCACAAGGTAATCGGGACGCCATTTGGTAGCAGTGGCGGCGTGCCACCACAGTCAGCTCTGCCTAATTCGCACACTCTACAATATTGCAGTTGGTCGCGCATCGACTGGAGCTCCCGGCTGTGTGATAGCTCCTTTAACCGCCAAACTGCCAGGAACCTGAGACGATCGCCTGGCAACCACATCGGCGGCGCATGCGGACTGGAGAGCGACATCAGCGCCCTTGCGACCGTCACAGTATAAGAAGGAGCACAAGGTAATCGGGACGCCATTTGGTAGCAGTGGCGGCGTGCCACCACAGTCACTTCTGCCTAATTCGCACACTCTACATTTTTGCAGCTGGTCGCGCATCGACAGGAGCTCCCAGCTGTGTGATATAGCTCCTTTAACCGCCAAACTGCCAGGAAACTGAGACGATCGCCTGGCAACCACATCGACGGCGCATGCGGAGTGGAGAGCGACATCAGCGCAATTGCGACGGTCACAGTATAAGAAGGAGCACAAGGTAATTGGGACGTCATTTAGTAGCAGTGGCGGCGTGTCACCACAGTCAGCACTGCCTAAATCACACACTCTACATTTTTGCAGTTGGTCGCGCATCGACAGGAGCTCCAAGCCGTGTGATAGCTCCTTTCACCGCCGGGTTGCCAGGAACCTGAGACGATCGCCTGACAAACACATCGGGGGCGCTTGCGGACTGGAGAGCGACATCAGCTCCGTTGGGACCGTCACAGTATAAGAAGAAGCACAAGGTAATCGGGACGCCATTTGGTAGCAGTGGCGGCGAGCCACCACAGTGAGCACTGCCTAATTCGCACACTCTACATTTTTAAAGTTGGTCGCCCATCGACTGGAGCTCCCGGCAGTGTTATAGCTCCTTTCACCGCCGGGTTGCCAGGAACCTGCGACGATCGCCTGGCAACCACATCGGCGGCGCATGCGGACTGGAGAGCGACATCAGCTCCGTTGGGACCGTCACAGTATAAGAAGGAGCACAAGGTTATCGGGGCGCCATTTGGTAGCAGTGGCGGCGTGCCACCACAGTGAGCACTGCCGAAATCGCACACTCTCCATTTTTGCAGTTGGTCGCGCATCGACTGGAGCTCCCGGCAGTGTGATAGCTCCTTTAACCGCCAAACTGCGAGGAACCTGAGATGATCGCCTGGCAACCACATCGGCGGCGCATGCGGACTGGAGAGCGACATCAGCGCCGTTGGGACAGTCACAGTATAAGAAGGAGCACAATAATCGGGACGCCATTTGGTAGCAGTGGCGGCGTGCCACCGCAGTCAGTACTGCCTAATTCGCACACTCTACATATTTGCAGTTGGTCGCGCATCGACTGGAGCTCCCGGCAGTGTGATAGTTCCTTTAACCGCCAAACTGCCAGGAACCTGAGACGATCGCCTGGCAACCACATCGGCGGCGCATGCGGACTGGAGAGCGACATCAGCGCCCTTGCGACCGTCACAGTATAAGAAGGAGCACAAGGTAATGGGGTCGCCATTTGGTAGCAGTGGCGGCGTGCCACCACAGTCACTTCTGCCTAATTCGCACACTCTACATTTTTGCAGCTGGTCGCGCATCGACAGGAGCTCCCAGCCGTGTGATATAGCTCCTTTAACCGCCAAACTGCCAGGAAACTGAGACGATCGCGCGGCAACCACATCGACGGCGCATGCGGAGTGGAGAGCGACATCAGCGCAATTGCGACGGTCACAGTATAAGAAGGAGCACAAGGTAATTGGGACGTCATTTAGTAGCAGTGGCGGCGTGTCACCACAGTCAGCACTGCCTAAATCACACACTCTACATTTTTGCAGTTGGTCGCGTATCGACAGGAGCTCCAAGCCGTGTGATAGCTCCTTTCACCGCCGGGTTGCCAGGAACCTGAGACGATCGCCTGACAACCACATCGGGGGCGCTTGCGGACTGGAGAGCGACATCAGCTCCGTTGGGACCGTCACAGTATAAGAAGAAGCACAAGGTAATCGGGACGCCATTTGGTAGCAGTGGCGGCGAGCCACCACAGTGAGCACTGCCTAATTCGCACACTCTACATTTTTGCAGTTGGTCGCGCATCGACTGGAGCTCCCGGCAGTGTTATAGCTCCTTTCACCGCCGGGTTGCCAGGAACCTGCGACGATCGCCTGGCAACCACATCGGCGGCGCATGCGGACTGGAGAGCGACATCAGCTCCGTTGGGACCGTCACAGTATAAGAAGGAGCACAAGGTTTTCGGGGCGCCATTTGGTAGCAGTGGCGGCGTGCCACCACAGTGAGCACTGCCTAAATCGCACACTCTCCATTTTTGCAGTTGGTCGCGCATCGACTGGAGCTCCCGGCAGTGTGATAGCTCCTTTAACCGCCAAACTGCGAGGAACCTGAGACGATCGCCTGGCAACCACATCGGCGGCGCATGCGGACTGGAAAGCGACATCAGCGCCGTTGTGACCATCACAGTATAAGAAGGAGCACAAGGTAATCGGGACGCCATTTGGTAGCAGTGGCGGCGTGCCACCACAGTCAGCACTGCCTAATTCGCACACTCTACATTTTTGCAGTTGGTGAAGAATCGACTGAAGCTCCCGGCAGTGTGATGGCTCCTTTAACCGCCAAACTGCCGGAAACCTTAGACGATCGCCTGGCAACCACATCGGCGGCGCATGCGGACTGGAGAGCTACATCAGCGCCGTTGGGACCGTCACACTATAAGAAGGAGCACAAGGTAATCGGGACGCCATTTGGTAGAGTGGCGGCGTGCCACCACAGTCAGCTCTGCCTAATTCGCACACTCTACATTTTTGCAGTTGGTCGCGCATCGACAGGAGCTTCCAGTCATGTGATATAGCTCCTTTAACCGCCAAACTGCCAGGAAACTGAGACGATCACCTGGCAACCACATCGACGGCGCATGCGGACTGGAGAGCGACATCAGCGCCGTTGGGACAGTCACAGTATAAGAAGGAGCACAATAATCGGGACGCCATTTGGTAGCAGTGGCGGCGTGCCACCGCAGTCAGTACTGCCTAATTCGCACACTCTACATATTTGCAGTTGGTCGCGCATCGACTGGAGCTCCCGGCAGTGTGATAGCTCTTTTAACCGCCAAACTGCCAGGAACCTGAGACGATCGCCTGGCAACCACATCGACGGCGCATGCGGAGTGGAGAGCGACATCAGCGCCGTTGGGACCGTCACAGTATAAGAAGGAGCACAAGGTAATCGGGACGCCATTTGGTAGCAGTGGCGGCGTGCCACCACAGTCAGCTCTGCCTAATTCGCACACTCTAGAATTTTGCAGTTGGTCGCACATCGACTGGAGCTCCCGGCAGTGTGATAGCTCCTTTAACCGCCAAACTGCCTGGAACCTGAGACGATCGCCTGGCAAACATATCGACGGCGCATGCGGAGTGGAGAGCGACATCAGCGCCGTTGGGACCGTCACAGTATAAGAAGGAGCACAAGGTAATCGGGACGCCATTTGGTAGCAGTGGCGGCGTGCCACCACAGTCAGCTCTGCCTAATTCGCACACTCTACAATATTGCAGTTGGTCGCGCATCGACTGGAGCTCCCGGCTGTGTGATAGCTCCTTTAACCGCCAAACTGCCAGGAACCTGAGACGATCGCCTGGCAACCACATCGGCGGCGCATGCGGACTGGAGAGCGACATCAGCGCCCTTGCGACCGTCACAGTATAAGAAGGAGCACAAGGTAAACGGGACGCCATTTGGTAGCAGTGGCGGCGTGCCACCACAGTCACTTCTGCCTAATTCGCACACTCTACATTTTTGCAGCTGGTCGCGCATCGACAGGAGCTCCCAGCCGTGTGATATAGCTCCTTTAACCGCCAAACTGCCAGGAAACTGAGACGATCGCCTGGCAACCACATCGACGGCGCATGCGGAGTGGAGAGCGACATCAGCGCAATTGCGACGGTCACAGTATAAGAAGGAGCACAAGGTAATTGGGACGTCATTTAGTAGCAGTGGCGGCGTGTCACCACAGTCAGCACTGCCTAAATCACACACTCTACATTTTTGCAGTTGGTCGCGCATCGACAGGAGCTCCAAGCCGTGTGATAGCTCCTTTCACCGCCGGGTTGCCAGGAACCTGAGACGATCGCCTGACAAACACATCGGGGGCGCTTGCGGACTGGAGAGCGACATCAGCTCCGTTGGGACCGTCACAGTATAAGAAGAAGCACAAGGTAATCGGGACGCCATTTGGTAGCAGTGGCGGCGAGCCACCACAGTGAGCACTGCCTAATTCGCACACTCTACATTTTTAAAGTTGGTCGCCCATCGACTGGAGCTCCCGGCAGTGTTATAGCTCCTTTCACCGCCGGGTTGCCAGGAACCTGCGACGATCGCCTGGCAACCACATCGGCGGCGCATGCGGACTGGAGAGCGACATCAGCTCCGTTGGGACCGTCACAGTATAAGAAGGAGCACAAGGTTATCGGGGCGCCATTTGGTAGCAGTGGCGGCGTGCCACCACAGTGAGCACTGCCGAAATCGCACACTCTCCATTTTTGCAGTTGGTCGCGCATCGACTGGAGCTCCCGGCAGTGTGATAGCTCCTTTAACCGCCAAACTGCGAGGAACCTGAGATGATCGCCTGGCAACCACATCGGCGGCGCATGCGGAGTGGAGAGCGACATCAGCGCAATTGCGACGGTCACAGTATAAGAAGGAGCACAAGGTAATCGGGACGTCATTTGGTAGCAGTGGCGGCGTGTCACCACAGTCAGCACTGCCTAAATCGCACACTCTACAATTTTGCAGTTGGTCGCGCATTGACTGGAGCTCCCGGCAGTGTGATGGCTCCTTTAACCGCCAAACTGCCAGGAACCTGAGATGATTGCCTGGCAACCACATCGGCGGCGCATGCGGACTGGAGAGCGACATCAGCGCCCTTGCGACCGTCACTGTATAAGAAGGAGCACAAGTTATTGGGACGCCATTTGGTAGCAGTGGCGGCGAGCCACCACAGTGAGCACTGCCTAATTCGCACACTCTACATTTTTGCAGTTGGTAAAGCATCGACTGAAGCTCCCGGCAGTGTGATAGCTCCTTTAACCGCCAAACTGCCAGAAACCTTAGACGATCGCCTGGCAACCACATCGGCGGCGCATGCGGACTGGAGAGCTACATCAGCGCCGTTGGGACCGTCACAGTATAAGAAGGAGCACAAGGTAATCGGGACGCCATTTGGTAGGATGGCGGCGTGCCACCACAGTCAGCTCTGCCTAATTCGCACACTCTACATTTTTGCAGTTGGTCGCGCATCGACAGGAGCTCCCAGCCATGTGATATAGCTCCTTTAACCGCCAAACTGCCAGGAAACTGAGACGATCACCTGGCAACCACATCGACGGCGCATGCGGAGTGGAGAGCGACATCAGCGCCGTTGGGACCGTCACAGTATAAGAAGGAGCACAAGGTAATCGGGACGCCATTTGGTAGCAGTGGCGGCGTGCCACCACAGTCAGCTCTGCCTAATTCGCACACTCTGAAAATTTGCAGTTGGTCGCGCATCGACTGGAGTTCCCGGCAGTGTGATAGCTCCTATAACCGCCAAACTGCCAGGAACCTGAGACGATCGCCTGGCAACCACATCGGCGGCGCATGCGGACTGGAGAGCGACATCAGCGCCCTTGCGACCGTATAAGAAGGAGCACAAGGTAATCGGGACGCCATTTGGTAGCAGTGGCGGCGTGCCACCACAGTCAGCACTGCTTAATTCGCACACTCTACATTTTTGCAGTTGGTCGCGCATCGACTGGAGCTCCCAGCCGAGTGATATAGCTCCTTTAACCGCCAAACTGCCAGGAACCTGAGACGATCGCCTGGCAACCACATCGGCGGCGCATGCGGACTGGAGAGCGACATCAGCGCAGTTGCGACCGTCACAGTATGAGGACCACAAGGTAATCGGGACGCCATTTGGTAGCAGTGGCGGCGTGCCACCACAGTCAGCACTGCCTAATTCGCACACTCTACATTTTTACAGTTGGTCGCGCATCGACTGGAGCTCTCGGCAGTGTGGTAGCTCCATTAACCGCCAAACTGCCAGAAACCTGAGACGATCGCCTGGCAACCACATCGGCGGCGCATGCGGTCTGGAGAGCTACATCAGCGCCGTTGGGACCGTCACAGTATAAGAAGGAGCACAAGGTAATCGGGACGCCATTTGGTAGAGTGGCGGCGTGCCACCACAGTCAGCTCTGCCTAATTCGCACACTCTACGTATTTGCAGTTGGTCGCGCATCGACTGGAGCTCCCGGCAGTGTGATAGCTCCTTTAACCGCCAAACTGCCAGGAACCTGAGACGATCGCGTGGCAACCACATCGGCGGCGCATGCGGACTGGAGAGCGACATCAGCGCCCTTGCGACCGTCACAGTATAAGAAGGAGCACAAGGTAATCGGGACGCCATTTGGTAGCAGTGGCGGCGTGCCACCACAGTCACCTCTGCCTAATTCGCACACTCTAAATTTTTGCAGCTGGTCGCGCATCGACAGGAGCTCCCAGCCGTGTGATATAGCTGCTATAACCGCCAAACTCCCAGGAAACTGAGACGATCGCCTGGCAACCACATCGAAGGCGCATGCGGAGTGGAGAGCGACATCATCGCCGTTGGGACCGTCACAGTATAAGAAGGAGCACAAGGTAATAGGGACGCCATTTGGTAGCAGTGGCGCCGTGCCACCACAGTCAGCACTGCCTAATTCGCACACTGTACATTTTTGCAGTTGGTCGCGCATCGACTGGAGCTCCCGGCAGTGGCATAGCTCCATTAACCGCCAAACTGCCAGGAACCTGAGACTATCGCCTGGCAACCACATCGGCGGCGCAAGCGGACTGGAGAGCGACATCAGCGCCGTTGCGACCGTCACAATATAAGAAGGAGCACAAAGTAATCGGGACGACATTTGGTAACAGTGGCGGCGTGCCACCACAGGCAGCACTGCCTAATTCGCACACTCTACATTTTTGCAGTTGGTCGCGCATCGACTGGAGCTCCCGGCAGTGTGATAGCTCCTTTCACCGCCGGGTTGCCAGGAACCTGAGACGATCGCCTGGCAACCACATGGGCGGTGCATGCGGACTGGAGAGCGACATCAGCTCCGTTGGGACCGTCACAGTATAAGAAGGAGCACAAGGTAATCGGGACGCCATTTGGTAGCAGTGGCGGCGTGCCACCACAGTGAGCACTGCCTAATTCGCACAATCTACATTTTTGCAGTTGGTCGCGCATCGACTGGAGCTCCCGGCAGTGTGATAGCTCCTTTAACCGCCAAACTGCGAGGAACCTGAGACGATCGCCTGGCAACCACATCGGCGGCGCATGCGGACTGGAAAGCGACATCAGCGCCGTTGCGACCGTCACAGTATAAGAAGGAGCACAACGTAATCGGGACGCCAATTGGTAGCAGTGGCGGCGTGCCACCACAGTCAGCACTGCCTAATTCGCACACTCCACATTTTTACAGTTGGTCGAGCATCGACTGGAGCTCCCGGCAGTGTGTTAGCTCCTTTAACCGCCAAACTGCCAGGAACCTGAGACGATCGCCTAGCAACCACATCGGCGGCGCATGAGGACTGGAGAGCGACATCAGCGCCGTTGCGACCGTCACAGTATAAGAAGGAGCACAAGGTAATCGGGACGCCATTTGGCAGCAGTGGCGGCGTGCCACCACAGTCAGCTCTGCCTAATTCGCACACTCTACATTTTTGCAGTTGGTCGCGCATCGACAGGAGCTCCCAGTCGTGTGATAGCTCCTTTAACCGCCAAACTGCCAGGAACCTGAGGCGATCGCCTGGCAACCACATCGACGGCGCATGCGGACTGGAGAGCGACATCAGCGCCGTTGGGACCGTCACAGTATAAGGAGCACAAGGTAATCGGGACGCCTTTGGTAGCAGTGGCGCCGTGCCACCACAGTCAGCACTGCCTAATTCGCACACTCTACATTTTTGCAGTTTGTCGCGCATCGACTGGAGCTCCCGGCAGTGTGATAGCTCCTTTAACCGCCAAACTGCCAGGAACCTAAGACGATCGCCTGGCAACCACATCGGCGGCGCATGCGGACTGGAGAGCGACATCAGCGCCGTTGCGACCGTCACAATATAAGAAGGAGCACAAGGTAATCGGGACGCCATTTGGTAGCAGTGGCGGCGTGCCACCACAGGCAGCACTGCCTAATTCGCACACTCTACATTTTTGCAGTTGGCCGCGCATCAAGTGGACCTCCCGGCAGTGTGATAGCTCCTTTAACCGGCAAACTGCCAGGAATCTGAGACGATCGCCTGGCAACCACATCGGCGGCGCATGCGGACTGGAGAGCGACATCAGCGCCGTTGCGACGGTCACAGTGTAAGAAGGAGCACAAGGTAATCGGGACGCCATTTGGTAGCAGTGGCGGCGTGTCACCACAGTGAGCACTGCCTAATTCGCACACTCTACATTTTTGAAGTTGGTCGCGCATCGACTGGAGCTCCCGGCAGTGTGATAGCTCCTTTAACCGCCAAACTGCCAGGAACCTGAGATGATCGCCTGGCAAACATATCGCCGGCGCATGCGGACTGGAGAGCGACATCAGCGCCGTTGCGACCGTCACAGTATAAGAAGGAGCACAAGGTAATCGGGACGCCATTTGGTAGAGTGGCGGCGTGCCACCACAGTCAGCTCTGCCTAATTTGCACACTCTACATTTTTGCAGTTGGTCGCGCATTGACAGGAGCTCCCAGCCATGTGATATAGCTCTTTTAACCGCCAAACTGCCAGGAAACTGATACGATCGCCTGGCAACCACATCGACGGCGCATGCCGACTGGAGAGCGACACCAGCGCCGTTGGGACCGTCACAGTATAAGAAGGAGCACAATAATCGGGACGCCATTTGGTAGCAGTGGCGGCATGCCACCACAGTTACTTCTGCTTAATTCGCACACTCTACATTTTTGCAGCTGGTCGCGCATCGACAGGAGCTCCCAGCCGTGTGATATAGCTCCTTTAACTGCCAAACTGCCAGGAAACTGAGACGATCGCCTGGCAACCACATCGGCGGCGCAGGCGGACTGGAGAGCGACATCAGCGCCGTTGCGACCGTCACAGTATAAGAAGGAGCACAAGGTAATCGGGACGCCATTTGGTAGCAGTGGCGGCGTGCCACCACAGTGAGCACTGCCTAATTCGCACACTCTACATTTTTGCAGTTGGTCGCGCATCGACTGGAGCTCCCGGCAGTGTGATAGCTCCTTTAACCGCCAAACTGCGAGGAACCTGAGACGATCGCCTGGCAACCACATCGGCGGAGCATGCGGACTGGAAAGCGACATCAGCGCCGTTGAGACCGTCAAAGTATAAGAAGGAGAACAAGGTAATCGGGACGCCATTTGGTAGCAGTGGCGGCGTGCCACCACAGTCAGCACTGCCTAATTCGCACACTCTACATTTTTACAGTTGGTCGCGCATCGACTGGAGCTCCCGGGAGTGTGTTAGCTCCTTTAACCGCCAAACTGCCAGGAACCTGAGACGATCGCCTGGCAACCACATCGGCGGCGCATGCGGACTGGAGAGCGACATCAGCGCCGTTGCGACCGTCACAGTATAAGAAGGAGCACAAGGTAATCGGGACGCCATTTGGTAGCAGTGGCGGCGTGCCACCACAGTGAGCACTGCCTAATTCGCACACTCTACATTTTTGCAGTTGGTCGCGCATCGACTGGAGCTCCCGGCAGTGTGATAGCTCCTTTAACCGCCAAACTGCGAGGAACCTGAGACGATCGCCTGGCAACTACATCGGCGGCGCATGCGAACTGGAAAGCGACATCAGCGCCGTTGTGACCGTCACAGTATAAGAAGGAGCACAAGGTAATCGGGACGCCATTTGGTAACAGTGGCGGCGTGCCACCACAGTCAGCACTGCCTAATTCGCACACTCTACATTTTTACAGTTGGTCGCGCATCGACTGGAGCTCCCGGGAGTGTGTTAGCTTCTTTAACCGCCAAACTACCAGGAACCTGAGACGATCGCCTGGCAACCACATCGGCGGCGCATGCGGTCTGGAGAGCGACATCAGCGCCGTTGCGACCGTCACAGTATAAGGAGCACAAGGTAATCGGGACGCCATTTGGTAGCAGTGGCGGCGTACCACCACCGTCAGCTCTGCCTAATTCGCACACTCTACATTTTTGCAGTTGGTCGCGCATCGACAGGAGCTCCCAGCCATGTGATATAGCTCGTTTAACCGCCAAACTGCCAGGAAACTGAGACGATCGCCTGGCAACCACATCGACGGCGCATGCGGACTGGAGAGCGACATCAGCGCCGTTGGGACCGTCACAGTATAAGAAGGAGCACAAAAATCAGGACGCCATTTGGTAGCAGTGGCGGCGTGCCACCACAGTCACTTCTGCCTAATTCGCACACTCTACATTTTTGCAGCTGGTCGCGCATCGACAGGAGCTCCCAGCCGTGTGATATAGCTCCTTTAACCGCCAAACTGCCAGGAAACTGAGACGATCGCCTGGCAACCACATCGGCGGCGCATGCGGACTGGAGAGCGACATCAGCGCCGTTGGGACCGTCACAGTATAAGAAGGAGCACAATAATCGGGACGCCATTTGGTAGCAGTGGCGGCGTGCCACCACAGTCAGCACTGCCTAATTCGCACACTCTACATTTTTGCAGTTGGTCGCACATCGACAGGAGCTCCCAGCCATGTGATATAGCTTCTTTAACCGCCAAACTGCCAGGAAACTGAGACGATCCCCTGGCAACCACATCGACGGCGCATGCGGACTGGAGAGCGACATCAGCGCCGTTGGGACCGTCACATTATAAGAAGGAGCACAATAATCAGGACGCCATTTGGTAGCAGTGGCGGCGTGCCACCACAGTCACTTCTGCCTAATTCGCACACTCTACATTTTTGCAGCTGGTCGCGCATCGACAGGAGCTCCCAGCCGTGTGATATAGCTCCTTTAACCGCCAAACTGCCAGGAAACTGAGACGATCGCCTGGCAACCACATCAACGGCGCATGCGGACTGGAGAGCGACATCAGCGCCGTTGGGACCGTCACAGTATAAGAAGGAGCACAAAAATCAGGACGCCATTTGGTAGCAGTGGCGGCGTGCCACCACAGTCACTTCTGCCTAATTCGCACACTCTACATTTTTGCAGCTGGTCGCGCATCGACAGGAGCTCCCAGCCGTGTGATATAGCTCCTTTAACTGCCAAACTGCCAGGAAACTGAGACGATCGCCTGGCAACCATATCGGCGGCGCAGGCGGACTGGAGAGTGACATCAGCGCCGTTGCGACCGTCACAGTATAAGAAGGAGCACAAGGTAATCGGGACGCCATTTGGTAGCAGTGGCGGCGTGCCACCACAGTGAGCACTGCCTAATTCGCACACTCTACATTTTTGCAGTTGGTCGCGCATCGACTGGAGCTCCCGGCAGTGTGATAGCTCCTGTAACCGCCAAACTGCGAGGAACCTGAGACGATCGCCAGGCAACCACATCGGCGGCGCATGCGGACAGGAAAGCGACATCAGCGCCGTTGTGACCGTCACAGTATAAGAAGGAGCACAAGGTAATCGGGACGCCATTTGGTAGCAGTGGCGGCGTGCCACCAAAGTCAGCACTGCCTAATTCGCACACTCTACATTTTTGCAGTTGGTCGCGCATCGACTGGAGCTCCCGGCAGTGTGATAGCTCCTTTAACCGCCAAACTGCCAGCAACCTGAGACGATCGCCTGGCAACCACATCGACGGCGCATGCGGAGTGGAGAGCGACATCAGCGCCGTTGGGACCGTCACAGTATAAGAAGGAGCACAAGGTAATCGGGACGCCATTTGGTAGCAGTGGCGGCGTGCCACCACAGTCAGCTCTGCCTAATTCGCACACTAAAAATTTGCAGTTGGTCGCGCATCGACTGGAGTTCCCGGCAGTGTGATAGCTCCTTTAACCGCCAAACTGCCAGGAACCTGAGACGATCGCCTGGCAACCACATCGGCGGCGCATGCGGACTGGAGAGCGACATCAGCGCCCTTGCGACCGTATAAGAAGGAGCACAAGGTAATCGGGACGCCATTTGGTAGCAGTGGCGGCGTGCCACCACAGTCACCTCTGCCTAATTCGCACACTCTACATTTTTGCAGCTGGTCGCGCATCGACAGGAGCTCCCAGCCGTGTGATATAGCTCCTATAACCGCCAAACTGCCAGGAAACTGAGACGATCGCCTGGCAACCACATCGAAGGCGCATGCGGAATGGAGAGCGACATCATCGCCGTTGGGACCGTCACAGTATAAGAAGGAGCACAAGGTAATCGGGACGCCATTTGGTAGCAGTGGCGCCGTGCCACCACAGTCAGCACTGCCTAATTCGCACACTGTACATTTTTGCAGTTGGTCGCGCATCGACTGGAGCTCCCGGCAGTGGCATAGCTCCATTAACCGCCAAACTGCCAGGAACCTGAGACTATCGCCTGGCAACCACATCGGCGGCGCATGCGGACTGGAGAGCGACATCAGCGCCGTTGCGACCGTCACAATATAAGAAGGAGCACAAAGTAATCGGGACGACATTTGGTAACAGTGGCGGCGTGCCATCACAGGCAGCACTGCCTAATTCGCACACTCTACATTTTTGCAGTTGGTCGCGCATCGACTGGAGCTCCCGGCAGTGTGATAGCTCCTTTCACCGCCGGGTTGCCAGGAACCTGAGACGATCGCCTGGCAACCACATCGGCGGTGCATGCGGACTGGAGAGCGACGTCAGCTCCGTTGGGACCGTCACAGTATAAGAAGGAGCACAAGGTAATCGGGACGCCATTTGGTAGCAGTGGCGGCGTGCCACCACAGTGAGCACTGCCTAATTCGCACAATCTACATTTTTGCAGTTGGTCGCGCATCGACTGGAGCTCCCGGCAGTGTGATAGCTCCTTTAACCGCCAAACTGCGAGGAACCTGAGACGATCGCCTGGCAACCACATCGGCGGCGCATGCGGACTGGAAAGCGACATCAGCGCCGTTGCGACCGTCACAGTATAAGAAGGAGCACAACGTAATCGGGACGCCAATTGGTAGCAGTGGCGGCGTGCCACCACAGTCAGCACTGCCTAATTCGCACACTCCACATTTTTACAGTTGGTCGAGCATCGACTGGAGCTCCCGGCAGTGTGTTAGCTCCTTTAACCGCCAAACTGCCAGGAACCTGAGACGATCGCCTAGCAACCACATCGGCGGCGCATGAGGACTGGAGAGCGACATCAGCGCCGTTGCGACCGTCACAGTATAAGAAGGAGCACAAGGTAATCGGGACGCCATTTGGCAGCAGTGGCGGCGTGCCACCACAGTCAGCTCTGCCTAATTCGCACACTCTACATTTTTGCAGTTGGTCGCGCATCGACAGGAGCTCCCAGTCGTGTGATAGCTCCTTTAACCGCCAAACTGCCAGGAACCTGAGGCGATCGCCTGGCAACCACATCGACGGCGCATGCGGACTGGAGAGCGACATCAGCGCCGTTGGGACCGTCACAGTATAAGGAGCACAAGGTAATCGGGACGCCTTTGGTAGCAGTGGCGCCGTGCCACCACAGTCAGCACTGCCTAATTCGCACACTCTACATTTTTGCAGTTTGTCGCGCATCGACTGGAGCTCCCGGCAGTGTGATAGCTCCTTTAACCGCCAAACTGCCAGGAACCTGAGACGATCGCCTGGTAACCACATCGGCGGCGCATGCGGACTGGAGAGCGACATCAGCGCCGTTGCGACGGTCACAGTGTAAGAAGGAGCACAAGGTAATCGGGACGCCATTTGGTAGCAGTGGCGGCGTGTCACCACAGTGAGCACTGCCTAATTCGCACACTCTACATTTTTGCAGTTGGTCGCGCATCGACTGGAGCTCCCGGCAGTGTGATAGCTCCTTTCATTGCCGGGTTGCCAGGAACCTTAGACGATCGCCTGGCAACCACATCGGCGGCGCATACGGACTGGAGAGCGACATCAGCTCCGTTGGGACCGTCACAGTATAAGAAGGAGCACAAGGTAATCGGGACGCCATTTGGTAGCAGTGGCGGCGTGCCACCACAGTCAGCACTGCCTAATTCGCACACTCTAGATTTTTGCAGTTGATCGCGCATCGACTGGAGCTCCCGGCAGTGTGATAGCTCCTTTAACCGCCAAACTGCCAGGAACCTGAGATGATCGCCTGGCAACCATATCGGCGGCGCATGCGGACTGGAGAGCGACATCAGCGCCGTTGCGACCGTCACAGTATAAGAAGGAGCACAAGGTAATCGGGACGCCATTTGGTAGAGTGGCGGCGTGCCACCACAGTCAGCTCTTGCTAATTTGCACACTCTACATTTTTGCAGTTGGTCGCGCATTGACAGGAGCTCCCAGCCATGTGATATAGCTCCTTTAACCGCCAAACTGCCAGGAAACTGATACGATCGCCTGGCAACCACATCGACGGCGCATGCCGACTGGAGAGCGACATCAGCGCCGTTGGGACCGTCACAGTATAAGAAGGAGCACAATAATCGGGACGCCATTTGGTAGCAGTGGCGGCGTGCCACCACAGTCACTTCTGCCTAATTCGCACACTCTACATTTTTGCAGTTGGTCGCGCATCGACTGGAGCTCCCGGCAGTGTGATAGCTCCTTTAACCGCCAAACTGCGAGGAACCTGAGACGATCGCCTGGCAACCACATCGGCGGAGCATGCGGACTGGAAAGCGACATCAGCGCCGTTGAGACCGTCAAAGTATAAGAAGGAGAACAAGGTAATCGGGACGCCATTTGGTAGCAGTGGCGGCGTGCCACCACAGTCAGCACTGCCTAATTCGCACACTCTACATTTTTACAGTTGGTCGCGCATCGACTGGAGCTCCCGGGAGTGTGTTAGCTCCTTTAACCGCCAAACTGCCAGGAACCTGAGACGATCGCCTGGCAACCACATCGGCGGCGCATGCGGACTGGAGAGCGACATCAGCGCCGTTGGGACCGTCACAGTATAAGAAGGAGCACAATAATCGGGACGCCATTTGGTAGCAGTGGCGGCGTGCCACCACAGTCACTTCTGCCTAATTCGCGCACTCTACATTTTTGCAGCTGGTCGCGCATCGACTGGAGCTCCCGGCCGTGTGATATAGCTCCTTTAACCGCCAAACTGCCAGGAACCTGAGACGATCGCCTGGCAACCACATCGGCGGCGCATGCGGACTGGAGAGCGACATCAGCGCCGTTGGGACCGTCACAGTATAAGAAGGAGCACAAGGTAATCGGGACGCCATTTGGTAGCAGTGGCGGCGTGCCACCACAGTCAGCTTCTGCCTAATTCGCACACTCTACATTTTTGCAGCTGGTCGCGCATCGACTGGAGCTCCCGGCCGTGTGATATAGCTCCTTTAACCGCCAAACTGCCAGGAACCTGAGACGATCGCCTGGCAACCACATCGGCGGCGCATGCGGACTGGAGAGCGACATCAGCGCCGTTGGGACCGTCACAGTATAAGAAGGAGCACAATAATCGGGACGCCATTTGGTAGCAGTGGCGGCGTGCCACCACAGTCACTTCTGCCTAATTCGCGCACTCTACATTTTTGCAGCTGGTCGCGCATCGACAGGAGCTCCCAGCCGTGTGATATAGCTCCTTTAACCGCCAAACTGCCAGGAAACTGAGACGATCGCCTGGCAACCACATCAACGGCGCATGCGGACTGGAGAGCGACATCAGCGCCGTTGGGACCGTCACAGTATAAGAAGGAGCACAAAAATCAGGACGCCATTTGGTAGCAGTGGCGGCGTGCCACCACAGTCACTTCTGCCTAATTCGCACACTCTACATTTTTGCAGCTGGTCGCGCATCGACAGGAGCTCCCAGCCGTGTGATATAGCTCCTTTAACTGCCAAACTGCCAGGAAACTGAGACGATCGCCTGGCAACCATATCGGCGGCGCAGGCGGACTGGAGAGTGACATCAGCGCCGTTGCGACCGTCACAGTATAAGAAGGAGCACAAGGTAATCGGGACGCCATTTGGTAGCAGTGGCGGCGTGCCACCACAGTGAGCACTGCCTAATTCGCACACTCTACATTTTTGCAGTTGGTCGCGCATCGACTGGAGCTCCCGGCAGTGTGATAGCTCCTGTAACCGCCAAACTGCGAGGAACCTGAGACGATCGCCAGGCAACCACATCGGCGGCGCATGCGGACAGGAAAGCGACATCAGCGCCGTTGTGACCGTCACAGTATAAGAAGGAGCACAAGGTAATCGGGACGCCATTTGGTAGCAGTGGCGGCGTGCCACCAAAGTCAGCACTGCCTAATTCGCACACTCTACATTTTTGCAGTTGGTCGCGCATCGACTGGAGCTCCCGGCAGTGTGATAGCTCCTTTAACCGCCAAACTGCCAGCAACCTGAGACGATCGCCTGGCAACCACATCGACGGCGCATGCGGAGTGGAGAGCGACATCAGCGCCGTTGGGACCGTCACAGTATAAGAAGGAGCACAAGGTAATCGGGACGCCATTTGGTAGCAGTGGCGGCGTGCCACCACAGTCAGCTCTGCCTAATTCGCACACTAAAAATTTGCAGTTGGTCGCGCATCGACTGGAGTTCCCGGCAGTGTGATAGCTCCTTTAACCGCCAAACTGCCAGGAACCTGAGACGATCGCCTGGCAACCACATCGGCGGCGCATGCGGACTGGAGAGCGACATCAGCGCCGTTGCGACCGTCACAGTATAGAAGGAGCACAAGGTAATCGGGACGCCATTTGGTAGCAGTGGCGGCGTGCCACCACAGTCAGCACTGCCTAATTCGCACACTCTACATTTTTGCAGTTGGTCGCGCATCGACTGGAGCTCCCAGCCAGTGATATAGCTCCTTTAACCGCCAAACTGCCAGGAACCTGAGACGATCGCCTGGCAACCACATCGGCGGCGCATGCGGACTGGAGAGCGACATCAGCGCCGTTGCGACCGTCACAGTATAAGAAGGAGCACAACGTAATCGGGACGCCATTTGGTAGCAGTGGCGGCGTGCCACCACAGTCAGCACTGCCTAATTCGCACACTCTACATTTTTGCAGTTGGTCGCGCATCGACTGGAGCTCCCGGCAGTGTGATTAGCTCCTTTAACCGCCAAACTGCCAGGAACCTGAGACGATCGCCTGGCAACCACATCGGCGGCGCATGCGGACTGGAGAGCGACATCAGCGCCGTTGCGACCGTCACAGTATAAGAAGGAGCACAAGGTAATCGGGACGCCATTTGGTAGCAGTGGCGGCGTGCCACCACAGTCAGCACTGCCTAATTCGCACACTCTACATTTTTGCAGTTGGTCGCGCATCGACTGGAGCTCCCGGCAGTGTGATAGCTCCTTTAACCGCCAAACTGCCAGGAACCTGAGACGATCGCCTGGCAACCACATCGGCGGCGCATGCGGACTGGAGAGCGACATCAGCGCCGTTGGGACCGTCACAGTATAAGAAGGAGCACAAGGTAATCGGGACGCCATTTGGTAGCAGTGGCGGCGTGCCACCACAGTCAGCACTGCCTAATTCGCACACTCTACATTTTTGCAGTTGGTCGCGCATCGACTGGAGCTCCCGGCAGTGTGATAGCTCCTTTCACCGCCGGGTTGCCAGGAACCTGAGACGATCGCCTGGCAACCACATCGGCGGTGCATGCGGACTGGAGAGCGACGTCAGCTCCGTTGGGACCGTCACAGTATAAGAAGGAGCACAAGGTAATCGGGACGCCATTTGGTAGCAGTGGCGGCGTGCCACCACAGTGAGCACTGCCTAATTCGCACAATCTACATTTTTGCAGTTGGTCGCGCATCGACTGGAGCTCCCGGCAGTGTGATAGCTCCTTTAACCGCCAAACTGCGAGGAACCTGAGACGATCGCCTGGCAACCACATCGGCGGCGCATGCGGACTGGAAAGCGACATCAGCGCCGTTGCGACCGTCACAGTATAAGAAGGAGCACAACGTAATCGGGACGCCAATTGGTAGCAGTGGCGGCGTGCCACCACAGTCAGCACTGCCTAATTCGCACACTCCACATTTTTACAGTTGGTCGAGCATCGACTGGAGCTCCCGGCAGTGTGTTAGCTCCTTTAACCGCCAAACTGCCAGGAACCTGAGACGATCGCCTAGCAACCACATCGGCGGCGCATGAGGACTGGAGAGCGACATCAGCGCCGTTGCGACCGTCACAGTATAAGAAGGAGCACAAGGTAATCGGGACGCCATTTGGCAGCAGTGGCGGCGTGCCACCACAGTCAGCTCTGCCTAATTCGCACACTCTACATTTTTGCAGTTGGTCGCGCATCGACAGGAGCTCCCAGTCGTGTGATAGCTCCTTTAACCGCCAAACTGCCAGGAACCTGAGGCGATCGCCTGGCAACCACATCGACGGCGCATGCGGACTGGAGAGCGACATCAGCGCCGTTGGGACCGTCACAGTATAAGGAGCACAAGGTAATCGGGACGCCTTTGGTAGCAGTGGCGCCGTGCCACCACAGTCAGCACTGCCTAATTCGCACACTCTACATTTTTGCAGTTTGTCGCGCATCGACTGGAGCTCCCGGCAGTGTGATAGCTCCTTTAACCGCCAAACTGCCAGGAACCTGAGACGATCGCCTGGTAACCACATCGGCGGCGCATGCGGACTGGAGAGCGACATCAGCGCCGTTGCGACGGTCACAGTGTAAGAAGGAGCACAAGGTAATCGGGACGCCATTTGGTAGCAGTGGCGGCGTGTCACCACAGTGAGCACTGCCTAATTCGCACACTCTACATTTTTGCAGTTGGTCGCGCATCGACTGGAGCTCCCGGCAGTGTGATAGCTCCTTTCATTGCCGGGTTGCCAGGAACCTTAGACGATCGCCTGGCAACCACATCGGCGGCGCATACGGACTGGAGAGCGACATCAGCTCCGTTGGGACCGTCACAGTATAAGAAGGAGCACAAGGTAATCGGGACGCCATTTGGTAGCAGTGGCGGCGTGCCACCACAGTCAGCACTGCCTAATTCGCACACTCTAGATTTTTGCAGTTGATCGCGCATCGACTGGAGCTCCCGGCAGTGTGATAGCTCCTTTAACCGCCAAACTGCCAGGAACCTGAGATGATCGCCTGGCAACCATATCGGCGGCGCATGCGGACTGGAGAGCGACATCAGCGCCGTTGCGACCGTCACAGTATAAGAAGGAGCACAAGGTAATCGGGACGCCATTTGGTAGAGTGGCGGCGTGCCACCACAGTCAGCTCTTGCTAATTTGCACACTCTACATTTTTGCAGTTGGTCGCGCATTGACAGGAGCTCCCAGCCATGTGATATAGCTCCTTTAACCGCCAAACTGCCAGGAAACTGATACGATCGCCTGGCAACCACATCGACGGCGCATGCCGACTGGAGAGCGACATCAGCGCCGTTGGGACCGTCACAGTATAAGAAGGAGCACAATAATCGGGACGCCATTTGGTAGCAGTGGCGGCGTGCCACCACAGTCACTTCTGCCTAATTCGCACACTCTACATTTTTGCAGTTGGTCGCGCATCGACTGGAGCTCCCGGCAGTGTGATAGCTCCTTTAACCGCCAAACTGCGAGGAACCTGAGACGATCGCCTGGCAACCACATCGGCGGAGCATGCGGACTGGAAAGCGACATCAGCGCCGTTGAGACCGTCAAAGTATAAGAAGGAGAACAAGGTAATCGGGACGCCATTTGGTAGCAGTGGCGGCGTGCCACCACAGTCAGCACTGCCTAATTCGCACACTCTACATTTTTACAGTTGGTCGCGCATCGACTGGAGCTCCCGGGAGTGTGTTAGCTCCTTTAACCGCCAAACTGCCAGGAACCTGAGACGATCGCCTGGCAACCACATCGGCGGCGCATGCGGACTGGAGAGCGACATCAGCGCCGTTGGGACCGTCACAGTATAAGAAGGAGCACAATAATCGGGACGCCATTTGGTAGCAGTGGCGGCGTGCCACCACAGTCACTTCTGCCTAATTCGCGCACTCTACATTTTTGCAGCTGGTCGCGCATCGACAGGAGCTCCCAGCCGTGTGATATAGCTCCTTTAACCGCCAAACTGCCAGGAAACTGAGACGATCGCCTGGCAACCACATCAACGGCGCATGCGGACTGGAGAGCGACATCAGCGCCGTTGGGACCGTCACAGTATAAGAAGGAGCACAAAAATCAGGACGCCATTTGGTAGCAGTGGCGGCGTGCCACCACAGTCACTTCTGCCTAATTCGCACACTCTACATTTTTGCAGCTGGTCGCGCATCGACAGGAGCTCCCAGCCGTGTGATATAGCTCCTTTAACTGCCAAACTGCCAGGAAACTGAGACGATCGCCTGGCAACCATATCGGCGGCGCAGGCGGACTGGAGAGTGACATCAGCGCCGTTGCGACCGTCACAGTATAAGAAGGAGCACAAGGTAATCGGGACGCCATTTGGTAGCAGTGGCGGCGTGCCACCACAGTGAGCACTGCCTAATTCGCACACTCTACATTTTTGCAGTTGGTCGCGCATCGACTGGAGCTCCCGGCAGTGTGATAGCTCCTGTAACCGCCAAACTGCGAGGAACCTGAGACGATCGCCAGGCAACCACATCGGCGGCGCATGCGGACAGGAAAGCGACATCAGCGCCGTTGTGACCGTCACAGTATAAGAAGGAGCACAAGGTAATCGGGACGCCATTTGGTAGCAGTGGCGGCGTGCCACCAAAGTCAGCACTGCCTAATTCGCACACTCTACATTTTTGCAGTTGGTCGCGCATCGACTGGAGCTCCCGGCAGTGTGATAGCTCCTTTAACCGCCAAACTGCCAGCAACCTGAGACGATCGCCTGGCAACCACATCGACGGCGCATGCGGAGTGGAGAGCGACATCAGCGCCGTTGGGACCGTCACAGTATAAGAAGGAGCACAAGGTAATCGGGACGCCATTTGGTAGCAGTGGCGGCGTGCCACCACAGTCAGCTCTGCCTAATTCGCACACTAAAAATTTGCAGTTGGTCGCGCATCGACTGGAGTTCCCGGCAGTGTGATAGCTCCTTTAACCGCCAAACTGCCAGGAACCTGAGACGATCGCCTGGCAACCACATCGGCGGCGCATGCGGACTGGAGAGCGACATCAGCGCCCTTGCGACCGTATAAGAAGGAGCACAAGGTAATCGGGACGCCATTTGGTAGCAGTGGCGGCGTGCCACCACAGTCAGCACTGCCTAATTCGCACACTCTACATTTTTGCAGTTGGTCGCGCATCGACTGGAGCTCCCAGCCGAGTGATATAGCTCCTTTAACCGCCAAACTGCCAGGAACCTGAGACGATCGCGTGGCAACCACATCGGCGGCGCATGCGGACTGGAGAGCGACATCAGCGCCCTTGCGACCGTCACAGTATAAGAAGGAGCACAAGGTAATCGGGACGCCATTTGGTAGCAGTGGCGGCGTGCCACCACAGTCACCTCTGCCTAATTCGCACACTCTACATTTTTGCAGCTGGTCGCGCATCGACAGGAGCTCCCAGCCGTGTGATATAGCTCCTATAACCGCCAAACTGCCAGGAAACTGAGACGATCGCCTGGCAACCACATCGAAGGCGCATGCGGAATGGAGAGCGACATCATCGCCGTTGGGACCGTCACAGTATAAGAAGGAGCACAAGGTAATCGGGACGCCATTTGGTAGCAGTGGCGCCGTGCCACCACAGTCAGCACTGCCTAATTCGCACACTGTACATTTTTGCAGTTGGTCGCGCATCGACTGGAGCTCCCGGCAGTGGCATAGCTCCATTAACCGCCAAACTGCCAGGAACCTGAGACTATCGCCTGGCAACCACATCGGCGGCGCATGCGGACTGGAGAGCGACATCAGCGCCGTTGCGACCGTCACAATATAAGAAGGAGCACAAAGTAATCGGGACGACATTTGGTAACAGTGGCGGCGTGCCATCACAGGCAGCACTGCCTAATTCGCACACTCTACATTTTTGCAGTTGGTCGCGCATCGACTGGAGCTCCCGGCAGTGTGATAGCTCCTTTCACCGCCGGGTTGCCAGGAACCTGAGACGATCGCCTGGCAACCACATCGGCGGTGCATGCGGACTGGAGAGCGACGTCAGCTCCGTTGGGACCGTCACAGTATAAGAAGGAGCACAAGGTAATCGGGACGCCATTTGGTAGCAGTGGCGGCGTGCCACCACAGTGAGCACTGCCTAATTCGCACAATCTACATTTTTGCAGTTGGTCGCGCATCGACTGGAGCTCCCGGCAGTGTGATAGCTCCTTTAACCGCCAAACTGCGAGGAACCTGAGACGATCGCCTGGCAACCACATCGGCGGCGCATGCGGACTGGAAAGCGACATCAGCGCCGTTGCGACCGTCACAGTATAAGAAGGAGCACAACGTAATCGGGACGCCAATTGGTAGCAGTGGCGGCGTGCCACCACAGTCAGCACTGCCTAATTCGCACACTCCACATTTTTACAGTTGGTCGAGCATCGACTGGAGCTCCCGGCAGTGTGTTAGCTCCTTTAACCGCCAAACTGCCAGGAACCTGAGACGATCGCCTAGCAACCACATCGGCGGCGCATGAGGACTGGAGAGCGACATCAGCGCCGTTGCGACCGTCACAGTATAAGAAGGAGCACAAGGTAATCGGGACGCCATTTGGCAGCAGTGGCGGCGTGCCACCACAGTCAGCTCTGCCTAATTCGCACACTCTACATTTTTGCAGTTGGTCGCGCATCGACAGGAGCTCCCAGTCGTGTGATAGCTCCTTTAACCGCCAAACTGCCAGGAACCTGAGGCGATCGCCTGGCAACCACATCGACGGCGCATGCGGACTGGAGAGCGACATCAGCGCCGTTGGGACCGTCACAGTATAAGGAGCACAAGGTAATCGGGACGCCTTTGGTAGCAGTGGCGCCGTGCCACCACAGTCAGCACTGCCTAATTCGCACACTCTACATTTTTGCAGTTTGTCGCGCATCGACTGGAGCTCCCGGCAGTGTGATAGCTCCTTTAACCGCCAAACTGCCAGGAACCTGAGACGATCGCCTGGTAACCACATCGGCGGCGCATGCGGACTGGAGAGCGACATCAGCGCCGTTGCGACGGTCACAGTGTAAGAAGGAGCACAAGGTAATCGGGACGCCATTTGGTAGCAGTGGCGGCGTGTCACCACAGTGAGCACTGCCTAATTCGCACACTCTACATTTTTGCAGTTGGTCGCGCATCGACTGGAGCTCCCGGCAGTGTGATAGCTCCTTTCATTGCCGGGTTGCCAGGAACCTTAGACGATCGCCTGGCAACCACATCGGCGGCGCATACGGACTGGAGAGCGACATCAGCTCCGTTGGGACCGTCACAGTATAAGAAGGAGCACAAGGTAATCGGGACGCCATTTGGTAGCAGTGGCGGCGTGCCACCACAGTCAGCACTGCCTAATTCGCACACTCTAGATTTTTGCAGTTGATCGCGCATCGACTGGAGCTCCCGGCAGTGTGATAGCTCCTTTAACCGCCAAACTGCCAGGAACCTGAGATGATCGCCTGGCAACCATATCGGCGGCGCATGCGGACTGGAGAGCGACATCAGCGCCGTTGCGACCGTCACAGTATAAGAAGGAGCACAAGGTAATCGGGACGCCATTTGGTAGAGTGGCGGCGTGCCACCACAGTCAGCTCTTGCTAATTTGCACACTCTACATTTTTGCAGTTGGTCGCGCATTGACAGGAGCTCCCAGCCATGTGATATAGCTCCTTTAACCGCCAAACTGCCAGGAAACTGATACGATCGCCTGGCAACCACATCGACGGCGCATGCCGACTGGAGAGCGACATCAGCGCCGTTGGGACCGTCACAGTATAAGAAGGAGCACAATAATCGGGACGCCATTTGGTAGCAGTGGCGGCGTGCCACCACAGTCACTTCTGCCTAATTCGCACACTCTACATTTTTGCAGTTGGTCGCGCATCGACTGGAGCTCCCGGCAGTGTGATAGCTCCTTTAACCGCCAAACTGCGAGGAACCTGAGACGATCGCCTGGCAACCACATCGGCGGAGCATGCGGACTGGAAAGCGACATCAGCGCCGTTGAGACCGTCAAAGTATAAGAAGGAGAACAAGGTAATCGGGACGCCATTTGGTAGCAGTGGCGGCGTGCCACCACAGTCAGCACTGCCTAATTCGCACACTCTACATTTTTACAGTTGGTCGCGCATCGACTGGAGCTCCCGGGAGTGTGTTAGCTCCTTTAACCGCCAAACTGCCAGGAACCTGAGACGATCGCCTGGCAACCACATCGGCGGCGCATGCGGACTGGAGAGCGACATCAGCGCCGTTGCGACCGTCACAGTATAAGAAGGAGCACAAGGTAATCGGGACGCCATTTGGTAGCAGTGGCGGCGTGCCACCACAGTGAGCACTGCCTAATTCGCACACTCTACATTTTTGCAGTTGGTCGCGCATCGACTGGAGCTCCCGGCAGTGTGATAGCTCCTTTAACCGCCAAACTGCGAGGAACCTGAGACGATCGCCTGGCAACTACATCGGCGGCGCATGCGAACTGGAAAGCGACATCAGCGCCGTTGTGACCATCACAGTATAAGAAGGAGCACAAGGTAATCGGGACGCCATTTGGTAACAGTGGCGGCGCGCCACCACAGTCAGCACTGCCTAATTCGCACACTCTACATTTTTACAGTTGGTCGCGCATCGACTGGAGCTCCCGGGAGTGTGTTAGCTTCTTTAACCGCCAAACTACCAGGAACCTGAGACGATCGCCTGGCAACCACATCGGCGGCGCATGCGGTCTGGAGAGCGACATCAGGGCCGTTGCGACCGTCACAGTATAAGGAGCACAAGGGAATCGGGACGCCATTTGGTAGCAGTGGCGGCGTACCACCACCGTCAGCTCTGCCTAATTCGCACACTCTACATTTTTGCAGTTGGTCGCGCATCGACAGGAGCTCCCAGCCATGTGATATAGCTCGTTTAACCGCCAAACTGCCAGGAAACTGAGACGATCGCCTGGCAACCACATCGGCGGCGCAGGCGGACTGGAGAGCGACATCAGCGCCGTTGCGACCGTCACAGTATAACAAGGAGCACAAGGTAATCGGGACGCCATTTGGTAGCAGTGGCGGCGTGCCACCACAGTCAGCACTGCCTAATTCGCACACTCTACATTTTTGCAGTTGGTCGCACATCGACAGGAGCTCCCAGCCGTGTGATATAGCTTCTTTAACCGCCAAACTGCCAGGAAACTGAGACGATCCCCTGGCAACCACATCGACGGCGCATGCGGACTGGAGAGCGACATCAGCGCCGTTGGGACCGTCACAGTATAAGAAGGAGCACAAGGTAATCGGGACGCCATTTGGTAGCAGTGGCGGCGTGCCACCACAGTGAGCACTGCCTAATTCGCACACTCTACATTTTTGCAGTTGGTCGCGCATCGACTGGAGCTCCCGGCAGTGTGATAGCTCCTTTAACCGCCAAACTGCGAGGAACCTGAGGCGATCGCCTGGCAACCACATCGGCGGCGCATGCGGACAGGAAAGCGACATCAGCGCCGTTGTGACCGTCACAGTATAAGAAGGAGCACAAGGTAATCGGGACGCCATTTGGTAGCAGTGGCGGCGTGCCACCACAGTCAGCACTGCCTAATTCGCACACTCTACATTTTTGCAGTTGGTCGCGCATCGACTGGAGCTCCCGGCAGTGTGATAGCTCCTTTAACCGCCAAACTGCCAGGAACCTGAGATGATCGCCTGGCAACCATATCGGCGGCGCATGCGGACTGGAGAGCGACATCAGCGCCGTTGCGACCGTCACAGTATAAGAAGGAGCACAAGGTAATCGGGACGCCATTTGGTAGCAGTGGCGGCGTGCCACCACAGTCAGCACTGCCTAATTCGCACACTCTACATTTTTACAGTTGGTCGCGCATCGACTGGAGCTCCCGGGAGTGTGTTAGCTTCTTTAACCGCCAAACTGCCAGGAACCTGAGACGATCGCCTGGCAACCACATCGGCGGCGCATGCGGTCTGGAGAGCGACATCAGCGCCGTTGCGACCGTCACAGTATAAGGAGCACAAGGTAATCGGGACGCCATTTGGTAGCAGTGGCGGCGTACCACCACCGTCAGCTCTGCCTAATTCGCACACTCTACATTTTTGCAGTTGGTCGCGCATCGACAGGAGATCCCAGCCATGTGATATAGCTCCTTTAACCGCCAAACTGCCAGGAAACTGAGACGATCGCCTGGCAACCACATCGACGGCGCATGCGGACTGGAGAGCGACATCAGCGCCGTTGGGACCGTCACAATGTAAGATGGAGCACAATAATCAGGACGCCATTTGGTAGCAGTGGCGGCGTGCCACCACAGTGAGCACTGCCTAATTCGCACACTCTACATTTTTGCAGTTGGTCGCGCATCAAGTGGACCTCCCGGCAGTGTGATAGCTCCTTTAACCGGCAAACTGCCAGGAATCTGAGACGATCGCCTGGCAACCACATCGGCGGCGCATGCGGACTGGAGAGCGACATCAGCGCTGTTGCGACGGTCACAGTGTAAGAAG
>JARKHS020012248.1:0-37476 GCA_030143305.2 Amblyomma americanum
ATGCACTGCGGGTGGCGCGCGCTTTTAGAGCTGACTTATGAATCTTCCGATGCTTACACCACAGTCTCAACACCATCTGTCTCGAGAGTCGTGAAAAAGTCTGTAGAGGTGGTTTGTTTAAGCTGGCGCAGTCTAAGCAGGGAATTTTCAGTTTTTCTGCTGTCTGAAACAAAATTCAAGAAAGTGGCGTCTGATGAGCGAATTAAAATTTTGGATTCAGCACTGATGCCTTTATTGTCACTACAGCAATACATCCAATGACAGCCACGTACACAAGGAAAAACAGGTATTGCACAAGAGTACAAGGTTCTCACTAGCAAAAATCAAGTCTTGAGATCAACACAATGGCGATCAGAGCAAGGAAGTTTGCAAACGCACTTTCTGGAAAGCTGTGTTTGATATTAC
The DNA here is from genome assembly GCA_030143305.2 of Amblyomma americanum. Classification (NCBI taxonomy): domain Eukaryota; kingdom Metazoa; phylum Arthropoda; class Arachnida; order Ixodida; family Ixodidae; genus Amblyomma; species Amblyomma americanum. The sequence continues at coordinate 406 of JARKHS020012248.1, forward strand.
CTCTACCGGGTTAACGACTCCCATTTTCTTTTATGTACTTTGTTTGACCAAATCGAGTTAGACTTCACTGAATGATTTTGTACGTGCACACAAAAGTTTCGCAGGAAAATCTATAGGCAGGCTTCCTTCCGGACCCCCTACTGAAAATAATGACATGCGAAAATGAGAAAATAGTGGTCTACTGGGGAACATTATTGTCGCGACACCTTTATAGCCTACCGTGTTACCGGAGTACCGGGAGCGCACGCCCACTGCCAGTGCGCATGCGCTGACTCGTCCCGATGAAGCAGGCTTGCGCGCAGCTACCGGGTATCTGGCGCCATCTGTCACCATAAAGGCGACCTGTGCACGCCCAATGACTGCGCGGGCTACCGGTACTCCGGTACCATGTACCGTGGCTACAGTTACCGTGACCGGAGTACCGAGAGCCCTCGCACCGTCACTGCGCATGCGCAGATCGCCTAGAGGCCACCAGATGGCGCCAGGTACTCGGCATCTGCGCGCAAGCTTTCCGATCGGGACATCAGCGCATGCTTGACTGCCGGTGGGCGGGATTCCGGTACTCCGGTCACGGTAACGGTAACACGGTATGCTAAAGGTGTCTAGTACCACGGTACACAGTATACTAAGGTGTCTATTCACGAGTGTTTGAAGTACGTTTCCTTTTTGTTCATGCACGTGAGCGCTGCTAAAGCTAAAATGAGAACGGAATATTCCTGATATGTTTTCAGTGCCACTATCATTTTTCTGTCTAGTAGAAATGGGTACAGCACGTGTTTAGAATAAGCGTGCAAAGCGTTAAATATAAATATGCTTGTGACAGCATGCTGCCTCTCGGTAACTTATTCTACGTACCAGGTAAGGTAGTGTTTTGATTAGGCGGGATTACTTAAGTTTAACAAAGATATGCTAGAGATATCAATGAAACGCTTCGGCAGCCTACTTCACCACAAATGATGTGTTTTAATACGTCTAACATGAATGTTCTTGGGGTAACAATACAGTCTTTCGGTTGCCTACTTTAGTACATAACATCGCGTTTTGATGCAGTGGGAATTGTATGTGACACGCGGTGATCTCAGTTATATCATCCGTTCATTGGGACAGCTGTTGCATGTTTGGGAAGCACACGTGGGATACTGTCGAGAAATACATATAGCACATGTTATTTATATTACTACACTATTGCGACATAGTTATCTGTCCCATGTTAGACCAGTAAATGTGAAAGAATAAAAGGCCAAGAACTGTATCTCATACCAGTTCATCAGTCGGGTATTTTCGGCAGACTTACGCTGTCCAGGTTCTATTGCTAGGTGAAAGTATAAACGTTGGTGGAGGATTAACGTTACAACTATTTTGATATGTTATTACAATATCCGCGGGACAGTTAATCACTGACAACAAACAGGTACGATATAGGTACTCATATGAGATCACGACACATCATGGACTATCGTCCCTAGAGCATGCTGGCAGCGTACATCAAGAAAGTTATCGGTAGATAAAGGGCTTTTGCCTGTATCCAGGATATCCGAGAAGGCTGGCAGTGCAACATGTTTTAGTACGGGTAATAGTGCGAGAAAGACAGCGCTGAATCGGACAGGGGCTGATGGTAGTCAGCAATAAATCATCTGCAATTGCTGCAGCTTGTTAAAAACGAAAATAGTGTAGCCTTGCATGGAATATATGACAGAAAAGGGTTGGCAGTCTGCGATATGTTCTCAGCAATTACTTTGTTTCAGCTTGCCACGAAATTCTCCCGTGCAGACTTTCAAAGTTGAATTCCATGTAAATTAAACTTCCTTGATATGTTCTGAGCCGTGACTCCGTCACACCCTGTGGATAGCAGCCTCCAAAGGTAACGGTGGCTGAGTATATGTGTTACAAACGGGCAGGTGATGATCTAGATAGTATACGTCTGGATTATGACTTCGTTAGGTCTCGCGAATGTCTGTAATAGGACACTCAGTTGGCAGAACGTGCCAAAAAAAAGTTCTAAAAAGGCTCATTTGATCTTTGGATAGTGAATACTGGAACATGTCAACACTGGTTCCTCAAACGTGCTGTCGACCCTGTATATAGAGTGCACCCGAATCGCGTCCACTTATATGCCATCACACTTAATCGGCAACATATTTGGCACCTATTGATTGCGTACGCAGTATGAACGGGCAGTGAACTTTGAGAGAACTCGATGTTATGTTATTATACCCGTTGGTAAGCGACGTTGCTTCGTACTTGAACCCATTACTCTACGCTTATTCAGGGATAATCTTCAACTCTCTTCGTCGTCTTCAAGATGCAGACTTAAGCAAAAATAGGGCCCAGTGTTCCAAAATGCACATGTTCGAACAGCTATCTGACCAAAATCACCCTGATGCTCCTTACAGCTGCAGTGATTTCTTTTCTGAACAATTTTTTTTTCTGTTCACCCTAAAGCCAGGTTTTTTTTTTTGTCGACTCTGGTGCGCAAGGTAAAGCCCTCACTACAGTCTTACTAAGTGCTTACTTAACAAGTGGTTAGGTGAAATAATAATGAAAAGCAAATAGCTTACTTTCTTTCACGTAGTTAGCGCTCTGATTAAACGAAACCCGTCGGCGAAACATGTTGTCGACCCATTAGACAAAATGCCAGAACACAGTTAGGCGCGGCGCCGTGCCAAAATCACGTTACATTACGTTATCCGTGATTATAGGCAGGTTTCTAGCACTCGCAGGGAGGAACGGCTGCCTAGCCAACCTCCAACGGTTTGATCTTTCCTCCATTTCTGCGCCTGCCCATGTTCCCCCAGCCAGCCATTCCTTACCCACGTTGGCTCCGACAAAATATTCCTCTTCCACGTCATTAGGCCGGCATGCCCAGAGCGCGTAAAGTGTCACTAATTAGCCAGAAGTCGACAGATCGTTAAGGGCGCTCGAGGAAAAAAAGGCGCGGTTAGCATTTCGTGCGGCCTGGCCCGTCGGTTGGAGGCCGAGGGCCAGCGCCCCCTGCGGTAGTGTCGCCAGGAGTCGATCAATTGACCAGCAGGCGTTAAGCGTGTCGACGCTGCGATAGCGTGTGACGACAGCGGCGGCTCCGCGGAGGCGTAGCGCTGCGTATCGCAGGAGAGCTGGCACGCACCGACGCCCTTGCTTTGCAGCATCTCCATCAGCTTCTTGATGCTCTCGTCTCGGGATGCGAGCGTCTGCTTTTGGGTCTCTATCCGGAGCTCCAGTTCCTGCAAAGCAAGCCGCAGCTTGGTTCACACGCTGGCCCGTACGACGCCGACGTTGCGCTCAATATGAAACACAACCCTACAAAAAAGAATTATTAACTCTTTAATTGCCGAAGTATCATATATAATGAAGGCTGCACCAAAATGTTCATAGTTTTCACTTATGCTGGTACAGTCGTCCACAGACCTGTCCAGAGCGCTCGAACTCCTCGCCGTCTGCGCTACGCAGCGCGTAGAGCGACGTCTAGCGGCAGCGCCTGGTTCGAGATTGCGCATCTTTGAGTATCGTCTGAGCGTCAGACATGCGCAATCTCGAACCAGGCGCTGCCGCTAGACGTCGTTCTGCGCTGCGCAGCGCAGGTGGCAAGGAGTTCGAGCGCTCTAGACAGGTCTGTAGACGACTGCACAAGTTTACCAGACCCTTACAGTATTGCGAAAACAGCATTTTACGATGTATTTATATAAAAAAGGCAAAGCATCAGCTGGAAGAGTTGCAGAAGGCTCGATGTAAGACCACTCATTTGTAAAAGCTAAGCCTGACGACGAAACAGCCTTAAATTTCAACTGCCGTACTTTGCTGTAAAATCGGCAGGTGATTGAAAAGTTTTCCCTATCGCCACCGATATGTAGTACGAATACGAGACTATGCATGCGCAGTTCTACCGCTCTCGGTGTTGCGAGAATGTCCTATTTGGCGCGTTTCAATTAGGTTGTAATATACCTCTTTGAAGAAATCAACAATTTTTTTTTGCATTTATGGTATACTGGGGTCGCTAAAAACAAAATTCTGCAAGTTCATAACATTTTTTTCTGTTATGTTTTCCGAAATGTTCATCGCCTGAACATTTCCGGGTTATTATGAGGGACTCGTTAGAAGCCTGAACGAAAGGAGCTGTAAGTGAGTAACTATAACCAAAGAACAAGCAAAGCGAAATGCTTTGAGTGTAAATTAAAATTAATTCTAACGTGAACCAAGAGAATCGTGTGAAGCCTGAAGGGACTGATTCCACGCAGGAAGGTATTTTGCAGATACTTTGCATGGCTGTTAATTGATTTGGGTGTGCCAGCGTCATTGATGGACCGCTTTAAAGGCCTCATTTCTGAACGCACATTGTCCTTCTTCGGTCATTTAACAAATCAGTGCCGCGAACAAACCGACAACTATAGTTGTCCTCCAATCCCACTCAAACAAATTCGTTCATTTAGTTGTCACTTCCAAGTGCTCAAGGGCGTTGGAGAGAGAGAGAGAGCGTCGTACCTTGATGGTCTCCCTGAGTAGGAATATCTCCTTGGCCATGTGCTCCTTCTCGGCGTAGAGGGCGTCCAGGTGCTGACGTAGCTCGGCGTCGGGATTGCGCATGTGTGCCATGCGCAGTTCTTCCTCCAGCTGCCGGATCAGCGATGCCTGCTTCTGCGCAACCCGACAGAGAGAGAAGACAGTGTGAGAAAGTTGTCACGTGATTGATTGATTTATTGATTTGATTGATTGATCTGATACCGTAACTTGCGACCATGTTCAAAACAAAACGAGCACACCAGCAGTTTTTCACGCTGGCACCCAAGGAACGAACGGAAGCAATAGCGCCATTGTTTAATTCGCGTTCATGCGGGTAGGTCGGTAGAAACTTTGTCAAATACATTGCCAGCGTTTCACATTTATTGAATACGAGAGGAGCTCTCCTGCTCACCCTTACAACAGGTGAGCTTCCGACTTCCGCAGGTGCTACGGCTTACAAGCCGACACTCCTTACTTTTGACAAAGGATGCACTTACGTAAATAGCTTTCGTACACTTGGAGTGGCTTGCTTAGAAGCGTACAATCTGCAACTGCGCGAATGCAGAGCCGACAGAACCATTCGCGGTAGCATTGTTCTGATGCGAAAAAGTGTTCTAGGTGTCAGTGCAAATAGCTCGTATACCCTGTAACACACCGCTGCCTCCTCGAGCGGTAATTCAAGCGAACTCAAATGAAAAGGCCACGAAGGCAACATTGTCCTGTCATGATTAGATTGTTTCTTGACCGTTCGCAATCAATTATGTTCGCAGACGTTCTCAAAGCTCTCCATTACGGGTGCGATGTAAACATTTCGACAGCGCGCATACGCCCTCTCTTTCTCGCCACCTTTATCGAACTTATAAGCAGGTTTGCGCCCTTGAAACAGACATGGCGGCACCTTATTTTTGGCGCCTTTCGGACTTTTCCCGATCTCGCCCCATAAAATCTCCAAATTCATTCATTCATTCATTCATTACGAAAGCGCAACGTTAATAAAAGTAAAGCGCCAAAAAAATGTCAACGGTTCTGGTTTGGAACGTGCCCTAGTAACACGCGATAAGGACACCTTATTTACTAACATAAACAGGCATCAACGGTGTGAATAGAACACGTGGACGCACTCATTTCGGCGCGAAGGAGCTACGCTGGCATTTACACACTGCCCGCAAAAATGAAGCCGCAGTCGAGCTAGGCAAAACCAAAATCCATGGCGGTGCGCGCGAGCACGTCACCGCGAGATTGGGGCGTGGAGCCGACGAGCACGTTGAGGAACAACCGGAAAGCCGTAAAACAAACGGTCGCTCCTTCTCCTCAGCGCGCGGCGGCTCCGATTGAACCACTTCGCCGGCGCACTCACCTAATGGAACGCTGCCACGAAACGCTCGTAACCTGGTCAAGGGACGAAGCGCCCCCGTGCGGCCTTCTCCGGCCTCGCGCGCTTTTTTTTTCGCGCCTTTTCTTTTTTGCACCGTCATCCGCAGGCAGGCGCGGCTATAACGAGGCATTTCGACGCGCAGATTTGTACGCAACGCTTCCTCCCCGTCTGTCGGGAATGGTAAACAAGCCGGGGATGACGAAAGAACGCCGTGGCTAATGTGTTTTGGTCCGCTCGAAATGAGGTCAATGACCCCCCTCTCCCAAGCCTTTCACACCGGAGAAGCCGATCGCAATGCAAAGGAACGCTTGCCCTATTTGGTACGCGGTGGATCTGGGAATCGAACCCCGAACATCCCGCTTACGAGAAGCATGCTCAAACGACTAAGGCCATTTGTGTTGTCCGCCGGATTCTTGGTTCGCCTCTCATTTGCAGCGAGCGTGCGCTATGCCTCATCGAGAACAGCACAAATCGTGAATGAAGGCTAAACAAGCCAGGCGACAAACAGAACATCGAAAGTAACGTGGCCTGGCGATATTATTGTACTGCAGGAAGAAAAATACGATGGGGCGACTAGTCATGACCAAACCAAAATTCATGAAAGTGCAAAGCAAAAATGACTGTCTCGGCGACAACTTTCAGGTTGCTTTTTATTTGTTCAAATACTTTTATTCTTTTTCTGGGGGAGAGTATAGCGTTAATGAATAATAATAATAATTGGTTTTTGGGGAAAGGAAATGGCGCAGTATCTGTCTCACATATCTTTGGACACCTGAACCGCGCCGTAAGGGAAGGGATAAAGGAGGGAGTGAAAGAAGAAAGGAAGAATAGGTGCCGTAGTGGAGGGCTCCGGAATAATTTCGACCACATGGGGATCTTTAACGTGCGCTGACATCGCACAGCACACGGGCGCCTTAGCGTTTTTCCTCCATAAAAGCGCAGCCGCCGCGGTCGGGTTCGAACCCGGGAACTCCGGATCAGTAGTCGAGCGCCCTAACCACTGAGCCACCGCGGCGGGGCTAGCGTTAGTGCCATTTCGCTCATCAATCACAGCGTGATCGCCGCTCACAGAGAGGAGGGTTGGGAGAGGAGATATGAGTGGCAATTAGCTAGATAACTCGGAGTAATTCAGCACTGATAACTGGAAATGCAAGCCTGGTAGCGTACCTAACAGGATGCTACATATGGGGAAAAGTCTGAAGTGGTGCGCATTCACAAAGGTTCCACGCCCACGCATACACACACAAAGGATTTTCACCCAGATTTTCGCGACCCATGTGTCCCTGAGAAGCTCTAAGAGTGTCTTCGCAGCATTCACCACAAAAGTCACCCGCGAAGGCTAACTCAATTCGTCCTCATTACACGCCAAGCGCCGTTAGGGCTGGTAAGGGCGTGTTTATAATGCACAGTGCACGCCCGGTATATGTCGTCGGCCTTCCTTCTTGCCCCAGAAAATGAGAAGCACGCGAAGGAACGGTCAAAATATTATTGTGACCTCTGCTCCGGCATAACCATCTCGCAAACGCGCTCGGCGATTCTACACAGCAAAACCGCTTTTCTCCGCTCGCCCCCCCCCCCCCCCCCCCCTTCTCTCCTCCTAAACGCTTGTTTTCCCAAGAGGGACGCGTGGTTGTTCCGTCAGGAACGAGAAACAGACGTTCGCGCAGCCAGACCCTCTTTCTCGCGTCCAAATACAAAAAAAAAAAACGAGCCGTGTTGTTTCTCCTTTTCTTCCACCCTCTCTCGTCGTTCTTTTCATCTGTCTATCCGCGCTGCGTCACGTCATTCGCATGCAAAATGAGGAGCAACGGCTCACGCGAGTGAAGCCCGCCCAAATCCCTGCTCCTTATGCGCAGCTTGAAAGCGGCGGTGGTTCCCAGGGCCGCGTCGCCAGTCGCTTCTCTGTCTCTATGGCTGCAAGATTTCGAGCCAACGTCGCGTGGTCGTGCGTATGGAGTACATAGCTGTAGGCGGCGAGTGGCCTGCCCTTCCTCCCCCTCCTCCTCCCTATCACCCTTCTCCCCACATAATGCGCGCGCTCTGAATCCTTTATGCAAACGAATCGCGAGATCCTCGGCGTTCCCTCGGGGGCGCTTAAGTGGTCAATCAGCGGGCTCGGCTGACGCTACGTCAAAGCAAGCGACGATACTCCTGCTGATTCTCTGCGCGCAAATTGATCGGCTCCGAAAGGAGTTTCGTTTGAGATCCTTCCCCGCACCCTTTGCTCTCAAACTCGATTCTTTTCCGTTCCGCTGTGTTATAACTTCGCGCGTGCCACAGGAGTCTTCGTTCCCTTATTTTCGAAGGCGGGGTCGAAAAAAGAAAGCTTTCCTCGCAGTTTTTCCGTGTTTGTCTCGGTGAATAAAACAAACTCTGCAATTACACCGAGTCTAGAATTTATGAGGCAGAGAGCTTGGACGTATGATCTCTCATAACGCCTCAACTACTTAACGTTGCTAGTGTTGTTCGTTTTAACGCAATGGCGTTAAAGGCCCCGTTCACCGGAAAATCCGATGGCGGCGTTGTGAACGAAAAGTCACGAGCATGGCTCTGGAAGGTCATCTCCAGAGAGCAACCTAGGAGGTAGGTGGGCTACCTTGGTCACGTGACCTTGCGGCGTCATCACAAGCTGCCCACAGTGGCAGGTGGTAGTCAAATTAATGATCGGTCGCTCGGGAAGCGCGACCCGGGTCGCGCAAGGCCCACCGCTGGAGACACCTGCCATCGCAAGGTGGTACTGCATCGCCTAACCGCTGCACCACTGAGCCAGGAGGGGTATGAGAACTCCCAGGGATCTATGAATATAAATTAAAGAACGACCTTCTGCATATATGGGAATTAACCCACTACGCTATCGAGTCCTACCCTTAAGGCAGAGCTTTAAGTGTCCCCTCCAAGTTTTATTTTTCTTCGCCTTCTTCTGTGCGCATGTGAGGCAAACAATAACTATGTGCGTTTCGCTGACTGACGTCTTCGTCACCACCCTTAACAGCCTATATGGCTATAAAGTGTGAATGCTATGAACAAGTTAAGCCCCCCCCCCCTTTTTTTTGGGCACTGCTCGGCTATGCATGCTTAGGAGAAGAAAGGTGAAGATTTTAAAGCGCGCAGAAATGAGAGCGAAATCTGATAGTTAACTGGTAGCCAAGCGCGGTAGAATGAAGCCCGAAGGGCACTGTATAAGGCAGAACTCGCAAACACGACCATTTTAATGCAGAAATGCCTACTCCAATTTCTTCAACCGGAAGTTGTTTATGAGCGCAGTTTTTTCGCATATCGTAAGACTGCAGTCATAAAAACAAACAAATACATTGCGGATCTCATCACCAGCCGCGCTGGCTCGGAGGTTAGAGCGCTCGGCTATTGAGCCAGAGTGCCCGGGTTTGAACCCGGTCGCGGCGGCCGCGTTTCGATGGAGGCGAAACGCAGAAGCGCCCGTGTGCTCTGCGACGCTGAGGCCTCGAAGAGCAACTGAGATCAAACTAATCGAGAACTCCGTCATAAGCAAAATCACTTACGCCCTGCTTTATCTGAGGCTTAAAAAAGCAGAGATCCAAGTGGAGGACGCTCCAATAAGAAGTATCTACACGATAGCATTAGAACTTTCCCCAAGTACCAAAAAACGACAAACTCCTGAACCCGGGAGATCAGAATACCTTTAATGAGCTCAGAGAATCTCAGAGACAGGCGCAAATCACCAGACTGTCCACTACACCTACCTACCGAAAGATGCTCAACCGGCTAGTGAAAAGGGTTGCCTTGTCCGAACCCCGTAGAATTTCTGATACGGGTCCCAACTGGACTTATTTTTAGAAATGTGGCTGAGAGTTTGAAGGATGCTTCTCTCCCGCCACCGGTTGGCCCGGTATTGCACTACCTCCGGGATCGGCCTTGTCTTTAGCGCGTCTTTACTATCCTGTCTTTCTATCCCATCTTTCAACTCTCCTACTATCTGCACGTGGTAGCGATTGTGGCTCGGCTTGAGCCAGTGGGCAGGCCTGTGCACTTTCCTTTTCTTTCTTCCTGGCAACAACAGACAGACAGTGAAAAGAGCGAGCCACTCCAGGACACTCCAGTGATGATCCCGAAGAAAATAAGAAACCGAATTCATATACCCGCTGCGGTGTCTCAGTGGGTAGGGCGCTCGGCTACTGATTCGGAGCAACCGGGTTCAAACTCGACCGCGGCGGCAGCGTTTCGATGTAGGCGAAACGCAAAGGGTTCGAACCCGACCGCTGAGGCCGCGTTTCAATGGAGACGAAACGCAAAGGCGCCCGTGTGCTGTGCGATGTCAGCGCACGTTAAAGATCCCCAGGTGGTCGAAATTATTCCGGAGCCCTCCACTACGGCACCTCTTTCTTCCTTTCTTCAAACAGTCCCTTCTTGATCCCTTTCCTTACGGCGCGGTTCAGGTGTCCGCCCTATCCTTTCTTAATATCTCTCCCCAATTTCTTTCCCTCTCGCTAGCCTTTTATTCCCGCTAGCCGCACCTCAGGGGCTTCAGATTTCGATGGCAGAATCCGCGGCTAGCAACAGCTTTTCCTTTCGTTGTTATTTTGTTAATAAATAGCCACTAGCAACAGGAGTAACTGTCTTGCATATCTTGGTGGACACCCTAACCGCGCCGTAAAGAAAGAGATAAAGCAGGGAATGAAAGAAGAGAGGAAGAAAGCATTTGCGTTAAAACGCCATCGAAACACGGGTGGCTTGGCCGGGATTTTATTCCGCGTCATCGGCGTCAGCAGCCAAATACCTCGTAGGAAACTGAAAATTGGTTGTTCGAGAATCACCCGCCGCGGAGGTTCAGTGGTTAGAGCGCTCGGCTTCTGACCCGGAGTTCACCGGTTCGAACCCGACCGCGGCGGCTGCGTTTTTATGGAGGCAAAACGCTAAGGCGTCCGTGTGCTGTGCGATGTCAGTAATAATAATAATAATAATAATAATAATAATAATAATAATAATAATAATAATAATAATAATAATAATGAATAATAATAATAATAATAATTGGTTTTGGAGGGAAAGGAAATGGCGCAGTATCTGTCTCATATATCGTTGGACACCTGAACCGCGCCGTAAGGGATGGGTAAAGGAGGGAGTGAAAGAAGAAAGGAAGAAAGAGGTGCCGTAGTGGAGGGCTCCGGAATAATTTCGACCACCTGGGGATCATTAACGTGCACCGACATCGCACAGCACACGGGCGCCTTAGCGTTTCGCCTCCATAAAAACGCAGCCGCCGCGGTCGGGTTCGAACCCGGGAACTCCGGATCAGTAGCCGAGCGCGCTAACCACTGAGCCACCGCGGCGGCTGCACGGTATGGCGCCGTAGTCGGTCCAGTGCACACCTCCGGCTCAAGCTCAGACGCCCACCTAGCTTGACCATTTGGTAGGCGACCGACAATAAGCCATTTTGTTAGTGAGTGAAATTTAGAAAAGAAAATTGGTTTTTAGGAAAGGAAATGGCTCAGTATCTGTCTCACATATCGGCGGAAACCTGAACCGCGCCGTAAGGGAAGAGATAAAAGCGAGAGTGAAAGAATAAAAGAAAGAGGTGCCATAGTGGATGGCTCCGATATAACTTCGACCTCCCGGGGCCTTAGCGTTTCGCCTCCATCGAAACGCCGCCGCCGTGGTCGGGTTTGAACCCGGGAACTCCGGACTAGTAGCCGAGAGCTTTAACCACTGAGCCACCGCGGCGGGTGTGTTATCAGTGACAGAATTCTTACTTTTGATTTGAAAATGTGGCTCCGCCCAAACAGGCAGGAGCCTCCAAAAATTGCCTCAAAAACTCATTGGAGTGCCCCTCCCCACGGTAATCTTTAGTAAAAGGCGAAAGATTAGTACGGGTAATGAGGAGAGGCCTGAGCGATGGATACGGGAGCCCATCGAGGGGAGGTCACTCGAGCCAACCCCATTACACGAACAGGTGGCACCAGTTTTTCTGCCCAAAAGCTTCTTCTTATGGCTTTAATATGCAGCCGTACAATCCAACTCACTTAAATGCGGAACCCACGCACGTTGAGCTATTAATCAGTTGAATGCGAAACATTGCGGCCAATTAAAGTACTTTAGTTCCATGCATTACGATCGATTTACGTCTGTAGCTTGGTAGCAAAAAATTATACCTCAGTGCCAAAGCAAAAAATAAAAAAGGAAGAATATGTGTGTGGGAGCTAAGGCGCTCAACAGCGCCCAGATTTTGCAGGTATGTGCTATTGAAAGAATTTATTATTATTATTATTATTATTATTATTATTATTATTATTATTATTATTATTATTATTATTATTATTATTATTATTATTATTATTATTATTATTATTATTATTATTATTAGTGGCGCTTTATTTATGCCGCGGCGTCTGCCATCAACAGCTGATGCACATGAGCTGCGGCTAGCGTGGGAAAAAGTGAGTAAAAACATTATTGGACAAATGGGTAGAGTGGTGGTCAGTGGGTGATGTCCAGACCATGCTGGTCTCGGACCGCATGGGCCCGTTCGACGGCCCTGATTTAAGTGTCTCGATCGTCGCTGGTCTTTACTGAAAGGCGCGGGTCAGGTGAGGGAGCAGTCATGAGATCTGAGGGTTGAGGATGCGCTTTACAGTACCAGGTGATGTGGTCTAAATTAGCTTTTTCGCCGCAGGAGCGGCAGTTAGGGCTAGCGATTTGAGTAAAAAAATTAATGTGCATTAGCTCAGATAATCCAGGATATACAAAGCGAAAGATGCCGGCGTTCACTGTGGTCATTGGCGTTGGTGTTGACAATGTTCTAGACGGCGTTGGCTTCGAGGAAAGGAAGGGCGCATAACTGGCTCCCTGGATATGCGGACGCCTAATTCGTGCTTTGATACATGCGGCGGTGGAGCGAGAGAGATGTGGCCTGAATGCATTAGTTCCCGGGTTCGAACCCGACCGCGGCGGCTGCGTTTTTATGGAGGCAATACGCTTAGGCGCCCGTGTGCTGTGCGATGTCAGTGCACGTTAAAGATCCCCAGGTGGCCGAAATTATTCCGGAGCCCTCCACTACGGCACTTCTCTCTTCCTATCTTCTTTCACTCCCTCCTTTATCCCTTCCCTTACGGCGTGGTTCAGGTGTCCAACGATATATGAGACAGATACTGCGCCATTTCCTTTCCACCAAAAACCAATTATTATTATTATTACTGACATGCTGCACTGCAGCAGTTAGGGCTAGGGATTTGAGTAAATATGTGCCAGTACACATTTGGGTTCGGGAAGAGAGAGAAAGAGAGAAAAACATCTAGGCTTATTGGGGATTAAACGCCCTCCAGAAACCCCCCCCACCATAGCTAAGAATCCGTCCAACGAACCACAGCCCACCTCGACCCACCTTCTCACCCTACCTGCACCCAACTTTACCCTCCAAATACACCACCCACAACCCATCTCTTCCCCCTGCTCCCCCCGGAAATTTCTGTGCTGTTTGTGAAGCCTGAAGAAATTTCCTGATGGGAGCAGGGGGAAGAGAATTTCTGTGGTGTGTGTGAAGCCTACTGATCCGGAGTTCCCGGGTTCGAACCCGACCGCGGCGGCTGCGTTTTTATGGAGGCAAAACGCTAAGGCGCCCGTGTGCTGTGCGATGTCAGTGCACGTTAAAGATCCCCAGGTGGTCGAAATTAGACCGGAGACCTCCACTACGACACCTCTTCCTTCCTTTCTTATTTCACTCCCTCCTTTATCCCTTCCCTTAAGGCGCGGTTCAGTTGTCCGCCGATATATGAGACAGATACTGCGCAATTTCCTTTCCCCCAAAACCAATTATTATTATTATTATTATTATTATTATTATTATTATTATTATTATTATTATTATTATTATTATTATTATTATTATTATTATTATTATTATTATTATTATTAGTGGACAAGCTGGAGAATCTGCCAAAACCCTGACACTCTTCGCCACTGCTTCTTTGACTGCTGCGATGCTGTATTTGTTAGTGCGTGACAACAGCAACGAGAAAAAAAAACATCAAGAAAAGCTGCATTACTTCATTCAACGCCCGTTTTCTCGAGGACAAACTCGACAAAACCGTAGCATGTGACCTCATTTTTCTGGTCTCCCTTCATGGCTGCTGGAGAGCCATAATGATTAATAGACGCGCCGACCCAGTGCTTGACAAGAAAAGCCTCCGTCAGATCGAAATTGCTCAAGTGCGTGAGATATATGAAATAAGCAGTGAGGATCCTGAAAAAGGCTATTTCAAAACTTTTTTTTTTACTATGCTGAGTTCCGACTACTGCACTTCCCACTGCCGTGAATTTTTCTTTATGCTATCGATTACATTCGTGCGACAAATTAATTTCTTTTTTGTGTTTACGGGCATACTGATTTTGTAGCACGATTCAGCACATCGTATGTATAGACGACTTCAAGCTATCTGTTCGCCATTAACGAGTATATAACGCTTAATGGAACGCTCCAAGTAGTCTGGTTTCTTTTTACTAGGATCCTTCACTTCCATCGATGATGTCCCTGATTCGCCCTTTCGAACCTCCTCTTAACAAACTTGACTTCGTGCTCGGGCTCCTATTCGCGGCTCGCCAGTTGTGTGTTGTCTGTGGTAGCTGAATTAGGGCATATAGTACCTACCAGCTGTAGGCGGCGCGCGTACTACAAGCTCTTGTATAATTTTGGGCTTCTTGGGAATTTTACTTATCTTGTAAAACTGTTCGAAATTGATGAATCTGGCACCACCACCACAAGAAGGCTGGCAATAACCGTTGCAAATTAAATTCCATGCGTACAAGCATCCTGTCTTGATTGTGACTCCATTTCTCAGCCGGTTATTCTTAGGAGTGGGTGGTGGGGAGGACGTCCCTGATGCGAGTCACATAACCGGTCACTTGGGTTCTCTGGGCAGTGCACGTTAAAGAACCCCAGGGGATGGAAATTATCCTCAGCCCTCCACTACGGCTCCCCCCCTCTCTCAATCCTTCCTTCCTCCTTTCCCTCATGGTAACAATCTCACAACGAAGTGAGACAGTACTGCGTCTTCCCTTTCCCACAAAAGCAATTTTTTACTACTAATCACGCGCACAACCTGGACACATTTCTTATTGTGTAAATAGTTTGTACATATTACTTCTCCCCCTATCCTCTCTTCCTGTCCCCTCACCCTGGTCACTTCATTTCTCCATTCTGCCTGCTATCCTTTATTTCCGCTGCCCCAGCTCAGGTGCTTCAGTATCGATGGGAGATGCCGGGGCTAGCAAAAATCTTTTCCTTCCTTTTTACTATAATTTTAATAAAAAAAACCGCTACCACCACCACCTAGTCGGCCGTAAAGGCTATCACTGTACATAAAAACAAGTGGAAAACAAGCGGGGGGGGGGGGGGGGGGGGGGGGTTCGCGACGCAAACGCCAGGTCCAAGCAAAAGACGAGAAAATCACTGAAGTAAGGCGTGAAGTAGTAGTAAGCGGTTTTATTAAAATAATAATAAAAAGGAAGGAAACTATTTTTTTCTAGCCCCGGCATCTGCCATCGATACTGAAGCATCTGAGCTGGGGCAGCGGAAATAAAGGATAGCAGGCAGAATGGAGGAATGAAAGATGTGAGGGGACAGGAAGAGAGGATAGAGGAAGAGGTCATACACACAAACTATTTACACAATAAGAAATGTAAAGTTAGGCGTGGAGTTGGGCTACCTGGTTCTTGAGTTCAGTCATTTTACAACTGCGCGAAGAAGACGAGACGACAAGACGAGCTGGGCTCGAACAGGACCACACAAAGCGAACGCAAAAAAAAAAACTGCGCTATGTGTGGTCTTGTTTGTGCCTCACCTTGTCGTTCTGTATTCTTCGTGCAGTTGTAAAATGACTGAGCCCACGAACAAACTAGTCCCACTTGATGTCTTCAACACATTTCTTCTACCCAGGTCTCTACCCCTCACGAAAAAAAAAAACCGCTTTGTGTGATGCTGTTGTGCCTCGTCTTGTCGTTCCGTCTGTTCAGTGAGAAGCGTCGTTCTGTTTATATCCAGAAGCGAACCTGTCGACTCCGGTAGGCAGTCGCATTGGACTGTTCCCAGGGCTCCATCGGAAGGGGGTCACGAACTCAAAGAAGCTACCGTTACGGCACAAATATCCCGTCTATCCAACTCAGAGGCTAGCCGCACTTTATTATCCCAATTAAACCTCACCTCCAACTACACACCCTACTGAGGGGGTCCCCCTTTCTCCTATCCTCCACTCTAACCTCAATGTACCCCCCCCCCCCTCCCCCCCGTACCCAAGAACATGCACCCTGAGCGGGACAGGGACCGCTCGGAGCCCTCCACAAACAGTATGGCGATGACCATGAGGTGGTCTACGTGGACGCTGCGGAGTACACGTCAGGCTCCCGTATGGCCCTGGCGGTAGCCGACAATCAAGCAAAGCTTCTGACCTCCAGCTCAATCATCACCAATTCTACCACAGAGGCAGAAGAGGCAGCCATCGCGCTTGCTCTCATTTCTACATCTGCCACAAAAATTATCTCTGACTCTAAATCTGCCATTCTCAACTATGCCAATGGCTACATATCCCGCACTGCTGCTCGTTTACTACGCTTCTGGCAGCCCCGGCGCCCTATAACCCTCATCTGGACGCCAGCACATGCCGGCCTCCCTGGCAACGAGGAGGCTCATTCCTTAGCCCGAGGTCTCACATTCCGGGCGGGAGTCGAGCCCCTTGTACGGGCCGATAAGCGCCTGCTCTCCTTCCGTGATATTCTCTCGTACTACCGGGAACAACGAAGGGAATACGCACTCCCAGCCGCATCCCTCACCATAGTGCATGCCGCACACTGGCGACGACCACAAACTCGGACTGCTCCATACCCTATACTACTACATGCCCGATACCCAGACCAATTCCCCTTGTCATGCAAACTTTGCGGAAAACCAGAAGACTTGCTACACACCCTGCTCACATGCCCCACCTTCCCTCATCCCCCATCACCGACCGTGGCGGAGTCTTACGGGGAGAGACTTATGACCGAAACTTCTCCTCAAGACCAGCGCCGGCTCATCTCCAGCGCTCTGAGAAGGACTACTCTTCAAGGGCTATCCTTCGCTTTGTAGGGGTGCCTCCTCACAGTGAGGGAGCATCCAAGTGTCCATGTAGGGGGCTTCGCCCCCACCATTTACATCTTTGGCAATAAAAGTTTCCACTACCCCCACCACTAGTGATTCCAGCACAGGTGGAGAGGGTAATAGAGGGAGAAAGAAAGAAAGCGGCTAGCAGCCTGTTATAAGCATAATTTTATACAAAGGGGAGAAATAAATTTAAGAGTGCTTTTTTTGCTCAGTATACAACATAGTTTTATACAAAGTGCATGGAGAAATCATTAATTCATGACAGAGAGCTTAAACAAGCGATCCCCACGCTCTGCCAGTGTGCTCGATGGTATCTGAAGTAAAACATCTTACACGTCTTAAAGACAATGAAGGCTAGGGAGGTCTCATACCCCTCGTCAATATTGGAGGGGGGTCTGAGACACCCCGATACCCCCCTGACTTTAACCTCTGACTGTTCCACTCCGTGTTTCACATCGTGCGGTGTAACCATGCATCGCCTACGCTTGTCGCACAGTCGAAGAGGAGACAACGTCTTGCATTTATTCCCTTATAGATTTCTCACCCGTTTAATAAGTAGTGCTGGCATCGAGCAGGTCGCTGATATAAAGCAAAGCGGCCACCGGATCCTGCTTTCGCAGAATTAAATGAACAGATGAGCTTCCTTTCAACTCAGCTTACACAAAAAGCACACAACTCACCATAAACATGCACACCCCGCGCGTCGCGCTTAGCCACATCACCTTCAAATCCCGGGTAATCTCCTTCTTACACGTCTAGGTCATGCGGCGCCTTTAAGTCGCTGCAGGAAGCTATACGTGTCGCCAGCATTCGCAATTTATGAGTCACGGACCATTCCGGTGATCACTTCCGAAACGAGGACGCGGCTCAAGCTCCTCAGAGAAAAACAGGGTTCGCCCAGCCCACGCCACGCTAAAAAAAGAAGCAGCCGGGCGGAAAGCTGCCGCGGCTCTTTGCATAGCGTATGAATGCCGACACCCTGTCTGCCTCGTTTAAGCTTTCGCTTGAATCGTGCGGGACAAGGGGGGGGGGGGGGTAATTATTAGATTTCTACTGCGTTCATGTATCCGCGGATGTAGTATCCCCTTTATTTCGAGACCACTGAGCGTAATTTATTCCGGTAAAGACGATAAGGAGTGTTGTAAGACAGCACGGAATGACACTTTGCAATATATACCTCCACTGCAAGCAACTTTCGTCATTATTAGCAACAACCTGACACCGTCCACATAACAGGTCTCTGGCCAAGACAGCTCCAGTCCAAGATCAACATTGTTGGGCGTAGCTGTCATCGCATCCCCCAACTATTTCGTAATGTTCACACTTCAGCTTATGTTCCATCTTAAGGAGGCCACTGCATTAATAATAATAACATTAATTATATTAATTACAATATCCACCTGTGGAACCTTGTATGCGTCAAATTTTTTTCCAAATTTTTTACTCGATCTGAGTTGCAATGTTATGTAAACAGTTTTTCTTTTCCTGGCGAAGAAAAGAAAAATTAAGCAGTGGCTTAGCTCTGGTTAAGCCTGGATATACAAGCGAAAAGCTTGTTACAGCGAGTCTTGGCATTTTCCTCTCCTGTTTCCTCTTCCTCACTCGCTTGGCTGCTGCTGGCTAAAGATGCATCCAAGACACGCTTTTCGGCTTCTTTCCGACATAGTTTAGAAAGGCGTATTTCCAGTTGTTCAGGCGTTTCGGCTGCACGTTTAGCTTTGGCTTTATCATTTTTTCGCTGTTGTGCAGCCAACTCCCAAGCGAGTACTTCTGGATCGGACGAATTTAGTTTCTCAGCTTTTCTGCTTAGTCTAGCAGCAGCCGCACTCTCCTTCTCTTCCATGTCGAGTGCGCACGCCTATTCTCTGGCAAGCGCATTATATAGCCTCCTTGCGCATGCACATGACGCACATGTGCAGTAGCGCGCGGCTGCGCCGAAAGGTCAGGCGACGGAGTCGGCGGCGGCGACGGCTGCGGCAGCGGCGAGGAGCGACCAGCTGCGCGGCGCGTGACGTCACTCGTTTTCGCGCATGCGCATAACTCACCAGTTCGGCTCACGCGAAGCTCGGCTCTGACCCGCGTAGTGAAGCTTTTCGCTTCAAAAAATGCGACGTGGTGGTTGGTACCGACAGCCATGATGGTACACTGGCGCTACGTTCACGTATTTGTCTTTGTGAGATTGCGCTCCGCACAGACAGAACGTCGACTAAGTGCGCGAGCCTGCACGACTAATAAAGCGCGGCGCTTTCACGTGAAAGACGATTCGTATTTGAAAAGCGCCCCCGTGGGGTTATGCTGCAGAGTGAACCTACAGGCGCGATGTGACATACTGAAAGAAAAGAGATTCAGAGACTGCTTGCGTGTGGGAATGCAAAAGCATTACTGTCCCTGGTTGCTCACACACTCTCACACACACACACAAACACACACTACACACGCACACACACACACACACACACACACACACACACACACACACACACACACACACACACACACACACACACACACACACACACGCACACGCACACGCACACACGCACACACGCACGCGCGCGCGCGCGCGCGCGCATGACGCCACCCGAAACGCTGCATGACGAACCGTAGCATCACAAATTTGATACCAAAATTGGTTTTGCCGCGGTGGCTCAGTGGTTATGCAGTTCAGCTGCTGACCCGAAAGACGCGGGTTCGATTCCTGCCGCGGCGGTCGAATTTTGATGGAGGCAGAATTTCACCCGCCGCGGTGGCTCAGTGGTTAGCGCGCTCGGCTACTGATCCGGAGAACCCGGGTTCGAAGCTGACCACGGCGGCAGCGTTTCGATGGAGGCGAAACGCAAAGGCGCCCGTGTGGTGTACGATGTCAGTACACGTTAAAGATACCCAGGTGGTCGGAATTATTCCGGAGCCCTTCACTACGGCACGTATTCCTTCCTTTCTTCTTTCACTCCCTCCTTTCTGTCTTCCCTTACGGCGCGGTTCAGGTGTCCGCCGATATGTGAGACAGATACTGCGCCATAATAGTTTGTACATATTACTTCTCCCTCTATCCTCTCTTCCTGTCCCCTCACCTCTTTCATTTCATTTCTCCATTCTGCCTGCTGTCCTTTATTTCCGCTGCCCCAGCTCAGGTGCTTCAGTATCGATGGCAGATGCCGGGGCTAGCAAAAATCTTTTCCTTCCTTTTTACTATTATTTTAATAAAAAACCACTACCACCTTTCGCTTTCCCCAAAAACCAATTTTCAATTTTTTGAAATTCTGGAGGCCCGTGTACTCTGCGACGTCAGTACATGTTAAAGAACCCCTGGTGGTCGAAATTTCTGGAGCCCTTCACAACGGCGTCCCTCATAGCCCGTGTCACTTTGGGACGTTAAACACTATAAAGCAAAGCAAACCAAACCAAACCAAAATTGGTTTTTGAGGAAAGGAAATGGCGCAGGAGCTATGACATCTCGGTTGAAAGCTAGACCCGCCGCGGTGGCTGAGTGGTTAGGGCGCTCGACTACTGATCCGGAGTTCCCGGGATTCGATCCCGACCGCGGCGGCTGCGTCTTTATGGAGGAAAAACGCCAGGGCGCCCGTGTGCTGTGCGATGTCAGTGCACGTTAAATATCCCCAGGTGCTCGAAATTATTCCGGAGCCCTCCACTACGGCACCTCTTTCTTCCTTTTTCTTTCACTGCCTACTTAATCCCTTCCCTTACGGCGCGGTTCAGGTGTCCAACAATATGTGAGGAAGATACTGCGCCATTTCCTTTCCCCAAAAAACCAATTATTATTAATAGGTGGAGAGTCTGGAAAGGCACATAATTGAAGGTGCATACGTCGTCGGGTAGACTCCCTGTCGTAAGCTAGCCTACGCTATACGCTATACGCCACGAGAAATCGTAATGACACCACCCGGAACGCTCTACGAGAAAAGACTGCGTCAATATTTTGTTGCCAGTGTTGCCGGGCAGACTAGCGCCACATTGAGGTGGGCCAGTGGGGAGTATGCATAGAAGAACGACATCTAAAGAACCCCAGGTGGTCGAAATTTCCGGAGCCCTGCACTACGGCGTCTCTCATAGCCCGAGTCGCTTTGGGACGTTAAAACCCCATAAACCATATGATTGTCTTAAATGGCGGTTTTCGGCTTGCTGTGTGCTTCATACCGCAGCTTGATGGCGTCACCCTATTTCCTTGCTATTGCTGAGCTTTTCTGTAGCATCTACGAGTACACACATGCCGCCGGCTTTTCTCGTAATGGGACTAGTAATCTTTTCCTTCCTTTTTACTATTATTTTAATAAAAAACCACCACCACCACTAGTGATGCTTTGGCATTAAAAGAAAAGCAGCTGTAGTTTGCAAAAGTTCTGCCTTTCGCCCAGAAGTTTGGTTACAACACCCTTGGGCCAGCGATATCTCGCGCATCACTATCGCGCCCTCTTATTGGCTGTTCTAACCAACCGGCACACAAAGCGACGCCCCGATGCACACGAAGGGGCAACCGTGCCCATGCCGTTTGGCAATCGCCCTCTCTTGTCAATGCGCATGCGCGCTAGGGGAAACCAGCCGTTATTCCAGCGAAGAAAAAAAAAGCGGTCACCGAAATCCAAATGCGATCGACTGCGCTCAAGGCGACGCAAAATGCGATCACCCGCCTTCCGCACCGTGCCGACCGCGGCGAGCGGAGTTGAAAATTCTTGAATATTCTAAAAGGAAAAGCGCAAAAGCAGGGGAAATAAAGTGGAGTTCGGGCGGCGCGATAACGCGATCTCCTCAGGAACGCTCCATGAATTCTCCAAGCGACCGCGGAGCGTTAATAAACGCAGAGCGAAGGAAGAGAGGATAAAAAAAAAACATGTAAAGTAGAAAGGGAGGGGAGAAGAAGACAGAAAGAGCACACCACAGGGACGCCGAGAAGTGATTGCACCACAGAATGATAGGAGGAAGAGGAGAAGAAAAGGCGTCAGAGCTAACGGTTTGCTCCGCCCGGCGAGCTGGAGAGCGCGAATGCATACCGCCGGGGACGGGGCGGGCGCTGTTGCCGCGACAATCCGTGGAAGAGCAGAGGGAGGAGGAAGAAAAGAGATGCGTCTTGTTTGCCCAACGCACCGGCGGGCCTTTGTGCCTCGCGGACAAGAGGCGTCGCAGACCCCCATTTGCCGCGAGCGGGGCGAACAGACGTGGGTCGTTATTGGGTGCCGGCTAGCGTGTGAAGTGTACACAATTCAGGATACCTGCGTTCCGGTTTTTTATTTTTTTCGTGGTGCTTTAGTTTTTTTGCTTTGTTGCTGTTGTTTCTTTGTGTCCCGCGGTTAGGCAAACACCTAACTGCGGTGTTCCTCAGAGACTTGGCGTTGTTATGTGACCGCGCGTTCGAAGGTCTCACGCAATGCGTTCGACCGCCCTCTTCGTGTATAGTTTCGATATGGGATCTCTTCGCCGATGTCGATGTTTGTTTCTGCTGGCCACTCGCGTCGCACTGTACAAATGACCTAGAAGTGCCCAAAGGAGCGAACAGAAAATGGGCATCAACACGGGCATTCTGCTCGTATCTTTTTTCCCTCTGCCCGCGTCTTAGTGCACTAAAGGAACTAGAATAACGATGCATAGCCGACTAACACAACAAAGTGCAAGTGCACTTCACTTTGATTCTAAAACAAAATAGGTTGAGCCTCGGTGTCATCGATTTGTTTACCAAGGAACTCGAGAGAGATGTCATGCGGGGGACCAACACTAGATAAAAGCGCACACGCACGCGCGCGCGCGCACGCACACACACACACACACACACACACACACACACACACACACACACACACACACACACACACACACACACACACACACACACACACACACACACACACACACACACACACACACACACACACACACACACACACACACACACACACACACACACACACACACACACACACACACACACACACACACACACACACACACACACACACACACACACACACACACACACACACACACACACACACACACACACACACACACACACACACACACACACACACACACACACACACACACACACACACACACACACACACACACACACACACACACACACACACACACACACACACACACACACACACACACACACACACACACACACACACACACACACACACACACACACACACACACACACACACACACACACACACACACACACACACACACACACACACACACACACACACACACACACACACACACACACACACACACACACACACACACACACACACACACACACACACACACACACACACACACACACACACACACACACACACACACACACACACACACACACACACACACACACACACACACACACACACACACACACACACACACACACACACACACACACACACACACACACACACACACACACACACACACACACACACACACACACACACACACACACACACACACACACACACACACACACACACACACACACACACACACACACACACACACACACACACACACACACACACACACACACACACACACACACACACACACACACACACACACACACACACACACACACACACACACACACACACACACACACACACACACACACACACACACACACACACACACACACACACACACACACACACACACACACACACACACACACACACACACACACACACACACACACACACACACACACACACACACACACACACACACACACACACACACACACACACACACACACACACACACACACACACACACACACACGAAACCGTGATGACAAGTGTTCGAAATGATTGCAGCGAAAAAAGGCCATATATCCTCATTACTTTATTCATTAGAAGGCCTGCAAAACGCACCATCGAACTTGATGACCACGCCTGCCAAAATTGTGACCAGGGAGAAATCGCAAACCAGGCGCATATCTTCTGGGGTCGCGCGAGAAACCCGCCCCCACGAACCTTACTGCCAGCTATCTCCGAGGAGGGATAGAACAAACTCCTCGGAAGGCCAGACAAGCCCATCCGACTGGCACGTTAAAGATCCCCAGGTGATCGAAATTGTTTCGGAGCCCTCCACTACGACACCTCTTTCTTCCTTTCTTCTTTGACTCCCTCCTTTATCCCTTCCCTTACGGCGCGGTTCAGGTGTCCGACGATATGTGACACAGATACTGCGCCATTTACTTTCCCTAAAAAAAAAAACCAAAACCAATCTTTTTTTTTTTGCATAGCGCATTGCGATTGTTGCGGTAGACCTATAAAGGCTAAAGATTATGTTAGATACTGATGCGGTTTTCGACTGCTTCTCTTAAAAACTAAATGCAGCCTGAAATCAGTAGAATTTAAATGAAAGGACAGTCACGACAACAGGTCGAACGCAACGTGGCACCCAAAACAAGTCAAGCTGCTGGGAAAAGCAATGTGGCCTACATTTCGGGGAATAAAAACAAAATAAACAAATAAGAACGCATCGGCGTTGGCGTAGAAGTTCGTGCGTGAGTGAGCCATTTTTATAAAGTGATCATATCTGCCAGTAATGATCCAACTTTAGGGGCAAACATTGGAGTAGTTCGCGAGCAAATAGCTAAACTCAACGCAATGTTTGCTGGGAACCAGTGCCCCTTTGTGTCCATTCTACTCTCCGGCACATGCCAATTTCCCTCTCTCATCATCACCGCCGGAGCAGGAGAGTTGTCTTCAGGAGAAAGGCTTCTTCTCTCACTGATCTCCATTTTGTCTTGGACTGTGCCAGTTACCCCCCCCCCCCCCGCCCCCCTATGCCAGTAAACCTCTTAACCTGATCTCATCTGCCACCGCCGCCGGCTTCATTTCCCTTCGGCTTTGTTACCGAAGATATCGCCTGATATCTACTGAAGGCATTACATCCTGATCGGTTAGTTAAACGATTGCACTAGATTAAATTGCTTTGTGTTGCATTATCATTGAAACTCATTTTCTTACCCCACACTCTAAACAGAAGGGAGTAAAAAGAGGGTAATACGCCCTCTAGCGCACATCCTTTTGTAAAAGGGAGTGCGGTAGAGGACATCTTACACCCTTTTTACTCCCATATAGGCGTATTAATGCTTAGAGTTCAGTTCCAGCTGAAATCCTACCATTAATGAAACGCAAGCCGAAAAATGGTGGCTAAAGTTGCATGAAGATATTAAGATTTGCGTTTTTACATGCGTATGATGAGAAAAAAAAAGACCACGATCGTCATGACATGATCTGCAGGTTGGTCAGAACGCAGAGCACTTTTTTAAATCTCTATGTTCCCCGCTCTCACAGCAACTGCTTTCCTGAATGGTGTACTTTAACCAGAACGTATTGCCACACTGGCATGCATGAAAGACAACTGCGCGCACGTTGCTGGCTTTTCTCATAGGACGCTTTCAACGACTGGCGCAGAGCTCTAGGAATGGATGCCGAAAGCATCTGCTCTGCGCCAAAGCACTTTTGGAAATGCCTTTTTCAAACTCCAACAGTGGACGAAACGTAGGCTTGGCGTAGCTCTGCATGCAGCGATACAACTTCAAGGATTGCTTCACACTTGCATTCAATGCGAAACATGGTTGCGACTGCCACGCGCAGCGCTGCAACATAGTACACGTAACCCTGGCGTCTCAGAGATGCATTCGGCACATCTGTGTATATAGTATATGTATAACACGTGGCGCAACACGCGTATCATTTCACCCGGAATGAAGCTTCAACGACGTAGAGCGTAGCGAACTGGTTAGGGAGCGTGTCGGTTTCGTAATCGAATCGTTTCGAGTCTTGAGAAACCAGCGCAGACGGGTATTACAATGCGACAAGTGGATAAATCTGCAATGATAACTGCGTACGAGACGTTCATGTTTAACATTCTCGGACAAAAATTTTGAAAATTAGAAAATTGTAAGACACTGTTATGGAAATATTGAAGGTAATGGTCCGTTCTTCTGATATGGATAGAAAAGTCTTCGTTATAAATTGTTTCCATCGAGCGCATCGAATATTTAAGACTGCCATACAAAACCAATGGTGAACGCTTTTGGCGGTAGCAAAAACGTTAATGAAAGAAAAATGTAAGACTGCCGTCGAGTGATCTGCCGATATATAGATTGTTATAGTGAAATCTTCCATTATATAAAAAAAATGCGTTCATAAACGGTTTTCTGCTCAAAAATGTTTTTGTCCAGAATTGTTGGGTATACTGTCGGGCCAAGTAGAATGTCATCCAAGTACACATGACAATGGACGATTGTATGATCAGTCCTTGAAATTGGTGATATCACGACGATGTCATATCCAGAAATTCTGGACAAGTGCATTTCTTTTCAAGGGGAAGTTTTTTTATGAACCGCAGTTTCTTTCACATTTAGTAAGATAGCGCCATAAAAATCAATATAACCACAGATCCACACTTTCGTCACAATTAAATGTGGTGTCCCAGAAAGCTAGACTTCGGAGAGACTGGGAAGGGGAAAGAGGAGCATGGTGCAACTATTCCTGCCTGGATCGAATATTAGTAAATAAAAAGGATCTCCCACATTACGCTGAACTTCAAAAGGCATAGCTTGTTTTCGTGATATATGCTGAGAGTTTGATAGTCAATGCACGAATCACGCTTTTATTGCTGCCAGGCGACACCGCTTGGCTTTCAAGCACTCAAGAGAAGCGCTTGAAGGAATTAAAAAAACGTTTTTGTCTTTTTTACACCGAGAGCTGTTAGGCGCCCGTCCCTGGCTTTCTCTTCGCCGTCGGCGTAACCGGTAGGTGGGTTAATGCTCCGGTCACGTGACATTCATGGCACGTGATTATTGACGTTAATGTCACGTGACCTTGTGTCGCGGTCAGCCTGGGTCGCATAAGCCTACGGGTGGCTCTGTTTCGGACAGCCACCTGCAAGTGAGGGGTGCATCACGTGACCACTACACCAGTGCACCAAGAATATATAACCAAAACTAAACGCGTAAACAGATATCGCTGAACATCGCGTTACACAGTCGTAACCGTCCTGTGTGTGTGACACTGCTTGGCTTTCAAGCATGCAAGACAAGTACTTGAAGGAATTAAAAATTGTTTTTGTCTTTTTCCTTTTCAGATTAAGGATGGACGTCCTTACGGTTTAATAATAATAATAATAATTGGTCTTGGGGGGAAAGGAAATGGCGCAGTATCTGTCTCATATATCGTTGGACACCTGAACCGCGCCGTAAGGGAAGGGATAAAGGAGGGAGTGAAAGAAGAAAGGAAGAAGAGGTGCCGTAGTGGAGGGCTCCGGAATAATTTCGACCACCTGGGGATCATTAACGTGCACTGACATCGCGCAGCACACGGGCGCCTTAGCGTTTTTCCTCCATAAAAACGCAGCCGCCGCGGTCGGGTTCGAACCCGGGAACTCCGGATCAGTAGTCGAGCGATCCGGAGTTCCCGGGTTCGAACCCGACCGCGGCGGCTGCGTTTTTTCGCGTTTTTTTGCGTGATTTCGCAGCTTACGACATGTAGTAGGAAAATGCACATGTCAGGCGCGCGTTTGACGATGCAAACGCGTCTAAGCTGCATGCCCGTCTTGTTCGCCCTGGGTAATGCGTGCTTGCCGCGGTCGATGGATTTAGACCTTTTGTGTTTTTTTGGTAATATTACTTCGCAAGGTCGGCGCCGTCTCGTTTTCACTCTTCGCTTGTGAGCGACCCCAGTCTGGACGGTGAAAAATGGAACGCTGCCAGCTATAGCCCAAAAAATCCAGTTTTCTTTTTTATTCCTCGCACCCACTTGAGGTATTTAAAAAATGAGAGAAATTTTATGTTCTAACAAAGGGTCCGCGTTATGCACGCGCCCGAAGCCAATGTGTTCATCTTTATTTGGAGAAAGCATTTCAGTGGTGCCCTCTGACAATCGCAAAATTAACACTACAAAAAAAACAATATAAGCAGCCGTTCTGAAGAGAGTTGCTGTAGGCGCATCCGTAGATCTATGCCATGGTTGCAGCGCACAACTGCCTATGGTTATAAAACTACACGGTCTCACAATCCAGTTCGTTTTTTTTTTCGCACTCTTCAGTGCTCCGACTGCGTGTAGCGGATGAAGCAGGTGCTTTGGCTAAACTACGGCGTTAAGACCACATCGGTCGCTTTGAATTCCAGTCCGGTACTATGGGATCGCGTCATTCGGGCCAACGTTCTATGCAGCGTAGACAAGGCCCGCAGCCCGTGCCTTTTCTTTAGCCTACCTGAAGAATGCTCACGTCATTATATCCAATGCTTTTTGAAACCATGGAGAGCTGTAAGTTGTGGATGGCGCATCTTATGTGTGTTCACTACATCATGTTTCTGGGTCCTCGTCGGCGATGCAAAGGCAGCTGTCCTATTGGTCTCGCACAATATCCCTCGTCCACCCTCTACGTAACCCCTTACAGCTGCGGGCTTATGCGTGACGAAGTTACACTAAACATGCTAGCAGCAGTTGGCTACTTCATATACGTTTAAAACCGAAATACATTAGTTCACTTGAGCGTTCTTGCGCGCGTTTAGTGTTTCCCACCCTTCTCTTTTCTCCGTTGCGCGTACTGGACGCACACCCACACCATGAACAAGCGATCAAATTCTCCCACAACGCGGATTCCAAGCCCAGTCCCCGGTGCCGTTCATTCCTAATCAGCCGAGCCATCGCGGCGTTATAGCCTTGGCTAGTGCTGCGCGATTCCAGCTTTCTCTCTCGCTCACTCTCTCCCTTTTTCCCTCTTTCGCAGAGACACGCTCATAGTCGTACACTCTAAGCACGAATACACCTAGATGGGAGTAAAAAGAGAGTAATTGCTGTCCTCTGCGCACTTCATTTTATAAAAGGGAGTTCGCTGGGGACAGCTTACTCCCTTCTTTTGCTCCTTTATAGTGCAGGAGGAACCCGCCAACGCGCAGGTGTACCGTGCGTACAAAGACGCTACCGGCGCCGCGGCGTGTCTCTCGTCTCCCGAAATAAAGCGCTCGAGTTATAGTGGAAAGGAGGAAGGGAATAGAAGAGCCGTAGCAGCGATCCGAAACGTCGATGGCCATTATCGACGGAGCGCGTTCTGGCAGAAAAAGCGGAGAGGGGGGGGGGGGGGGGGGAGGCGGCAGATCGATGTAGCTATGCGCAGTGTGTCGACTCTTGTCCCCTCATCCTCGCTCCCCCCCCCCCCCTCCTCCCACTCTGCCGCTTGTGCTGGCCGACGAAGGCCGGGGCAGTATTGCGGGCACCCACGCTACGGCTGTAACACGCCGGACTGCTGTTCGCCCTTCCTCCGCTCGCAATGTTTCAGAAAGAGTGCTTCTGTTACGCCCCCCGCCCCCCCCCCCCCCAACTTCCGCGTTCAGACACTTACTTAGATGTATTGCAGCAGCAGAAACGGAGAGCACAGCACCCGGGGATTGTTGCACCAGAACACTTTTTCGTTAATTTCCTCACACTCTCAGATTTTCTAGTTTTGAACGCAAAAAAAAAATGTATTATGGGAGGGTTTAAGCTTCACACATCACGACAACACTTTTGAATCCGCCTTGCACAGCTGACATGCAAGATAACATTCCAGGTACAAGCGCAACTTTGCAACACTAAACATCGTACATGTATTTATAATGTGTACACTGTATGTATGGTCAAGTAACGCTTGAACATCGTGGAAGTCTGAGAAAATGTTCGCTAAAGTTAAATGAACACGCAGCGGCATATTTCGATTAATCGAAGCAAATATCATGAATTCAAATCGTCACTGTCATTTTAATTTCCTCTAGGCTCCTTGCGCAAGCCTAACCGCACTAATCCACAGCCTTTTGCAGTGTATTTGCCATGACCCATTCGTAACTTACACTTCAAAGTAATAAAAATCAATTGCGGAAGCTTCTGAATTTTGTTACGTGTGTAATACGCCTGTCTCACGGTCAAATTTAGTGTCATATTCAACGAGTGACAGTCGCGCTTATTCATTTGCTCCGCGTCACACGATTAACTTCACTGACATTGTCCTTACAAAAATGGTCTATAAACAGTCTGTAGACTTCTTACAGGCTCTATTGCCTTCTTATAGATATTTTTTTCTCTATTCATAGTCTATAGACTGTCTATAGACAAAAGTCTACTAAGCGTATGGCCATGCATCTCTATATTTTTTTTATAGACTGCCTATATGATTTGCTTGGTTTGGTTTGGTTTACGGGGGTTTAACGTCCCAAACCGACTCAGGCTATGAGACACGCCGTAGTGAAGGGCTCCGGAAATTTCCACCACCTGGGGTTCTTTAACGTGCACTGACATCGCACAGCACACGGGCCTCTAGAATTTCGCCTCCATAGAAATTCTACCGCCGCGGCCGGGATTATATGACTTGCATTGCCTATGAACTGTTCTCTAGGTTTGTTTATAGATAGTCTATAGACTTTATCGACAGAAGTCTATAGGCAGTCTATAGACTGTCTAAAAAATTTTGCAAGGATGACTGCAAAAGCATTCGCCTCATATTGAGTTCGCCGAACACACTCCGCTCGGTTTAAACACTCTGCATACTGTACACGCGAACCGTCAGCTTTCCAGTGCGGCGAAAATTCCTGTACAATGCCGGAGTGACCTTAATTTGCGGGGAATAGTTCGCAGCAGTGCCTACGTCGGGCAGTACCGGGCAGTACTCTGTCGGCGCTGCACTTAGTCCGCTTAATCCTCGACTCAAGGACGGTGGTTAAGCAGACCGTGCCTCCTTTCTTGAGGCAGGTCAGCGCCGTGGGCATGAACATGGGCCTAGAAAATGACAGCACTGCACCTAATATATCGCCCCATAGTTCTTTGTGTCTTTGCCCAAGGAAACGCCTGTCGTGGAAGAGAGGCGCAGCGGCTTCGCCTTACAGAAATGGAGTAGGGAGAACGCATGCGTGGTACGTTGCTAGAAAATGTGCATTCCCGATGGTATTCTTCTTCCCAGTGTAGCACCGTGTCGCCACAATGATACTTCACGAGGAGAAATTCACTAGCTAGATATGACGCTAAATCTGGCCTGTCTGACACCCGTATGGCTATATCACTTCTGCGGAGACAGGCAGTGGCGCGCACACTGGTGAAAAGGAAACAAAAATAAAAAATGCAATTAGGAAAGTGTGACGCAATAAAAATATCAAGCCCGTGAGCGCGGTACAAAGCAAACGTAAGCAAAACCATGTGAACTTTTTCGTCCAAAATCGGAATATTTTAAACAGTATATTATTAATTCATTGAAGAGGGCAAGTGTTCTTTGGCAGAAAAACCTCCGTAAACTTGGAAGCGAACAGCCGCCGCGTACATT
This sequence comes from Amblyomma americanum, assembly GCA_030143305.2. Classification (NCBI taxonomy): domain Eukaryota; kingdom Metazoa; phylum Arthropoda; class Arachnida; order Ixodida; family Ixodidae; genus Amblyomma; species Amblyomma americanum. The sequence continues at coordinate 31,710 of JARKHS020012248.1, forward strand.
TCCGCGAGCGCCGCCGGCTCCCGATCCACACTAGCGCAGCGACGGTGCCTCTACCTGTAGGTCGATTTCAGAGCAAATAGTTATGTGACCATGCGTTAATTATGAACGTCCGCTTGAGGCACAAAAAATTAGTGGCCCTCGGGCTGACCTCTGTCTATTTTAGCTGGGTTTAAATTAAGACATCTTTCCTTCATTATTTATTTAGTCTAGTTAAGAGAGACCGATAAATGCGTTAGTACGTTGGTTCGCCACAAGCATAGCTTGTCTGACGCAACTTGAAAGTAACTTCAATGAAGGCCCCGCGCGAGCAAAAATATGTGTGCACATGACCATCAACGACGAACCGTAAAGTGAATTTAATAGGTTACAAAACGTAATCTGCTGCCTTTAAAGACACGAGGCTGCAGGAATTCTGAACATTTAATTTTACGCCAGCGCTAACTCGATCAGTCAAGTTAAATGCCCGCGTGTGCCTGTTAGGGTAAAGTGAATAAGATAGTTTAGAGGGTCAAGCTTCACAAGAAAATCTGCTGAAAACGAGCGGTGCGGGAGCATCTCTTCAATGGCTCCCTTACGAGCTCACGAGAGCTTCAAGATTAAACCAGCGCACTTAATAATTTATGGTTCAGTGCAGGCTCGCCATGAATGCTGTACAGAAAGAAGTTTAAGGGGAGAGCCAGAAAGGCGGCCGGAAGGAGAGTGATTCACTAGAGTTGGGCTTCCTTGGCATGCGCTCAATAAGTCGGCTACGCCGCACGACCCGAAAACTCTGCGATGAAGTGAAGGTTAAAGGGCGATGGTGAGAGGGATGAGACGGCGTGGCAAAAACTCATCGCGCACGTTGCGCTCATTGCATTTACGTCTTTAGCGAAACGTGTTCCTTTCAACAGGATATCGGTTTTCGTATCGGGTTTCACATTAGTCGAAGCAGAGGCAGGACGCCCTGCGCATGAGAATTTGATCAAAAGGGCAGGAAATCGCTAAGAGTAATGAATCGCTGAGTTTTTGAGCAAGAGAATGCTGGATTTGATATCTTCAGACTGCATAGAAAGACGTGAGCGCCAAAAAACTTGCTCCTTGCTTTGAATGTCACTTCAAAGAACACTTGCGGCTGTTAGATGTCGCATATGTGCATCAGTGGTCGCCTGCTGCGGTGATTCTGCGGTCATACCTGCCTCTTATCTTCTGTTATCTTCGCTGATGTTCTCTCACTTTCTTTTTTCAAGCTCATAGCTTCCTTTTTCCTGAACTTTCTGGTTCTTAGTTTTTATTACGCTGTTATCGGTTGCGTTAAGCATGAGATGCTTCTGGGCGCGACAAACAGGTTTGATACAGCTCTGGCAGTCTTCAAAGCAACTCCAGGATTGTGTATCTATTAGATTCGAATTTCTTATTTGATTTTTACTGATATGCACGTCATGCTCGTGTACCTGCCACAATATGTGAACCCTTACAAACGCCGCACAGGCAGGCAATCAAACAGAGCTGCTCATTTGAAGAAAATAAAAAAAAACATTTAATAAATTTACACATTTCATAAATTTTGCTGCATACTATAATAATTGAATATTAGCCTAGCTACTTAAGGTAACTGGGCTAATGGAAATATGAAAACAAAAAAACAATAACATCTGACGTCAGATCTAGTGGTCGCATTTCGATGGAGGCAGTCGGAATAAAAAAAAAGCGCTTAAGGTAATTGTGCACGTTAAAGAACCGCAGGTTGATTCGAAATTAATCCGTCGTAGTAAAATTCATTTAGAAAAACCCTCAAGGTGAAATATATTTTAATTAGGGAGTAATTACTCATTAGCACCCACGTGAGAGCAGCCATACGGCTACAAAAGAAAGCTATACAACCTCCCCAGAAACTTCGCATGGGAAGAAAAGTTTATCCCTGGCGGAATATCGAGCCCGGGACCATGGCCTGTCCGTGCCAGTCAACTATAACTACCAACAGCTACTACCAGCTGATGAGTAATTACTCCCTATTTGAAATGTACAGCACTTTGGGCGTTTTTCCCTAAATACATTGGGCACCATCGTTTCCACTTCGAGCTGCCGATACATTCGACCTCGCCCTATCATCCGTTAACTGTTCTTGTTAGCTTATTTGGTAGAACGACTGCCTCGGAGAGATGGTGGTCCCGGGTCCTGTCCCTGGAATACGACGAATTTTCTTCAACTTCGAATCTCCTGAGAAATTGTAAAACTTTTTTTTGCAGCCGTATGATTGCGCTCAGGTGCACGCTAATGCCTAATTAATTTTCATTTAATCCCACCATATATGCGGTATGCCTCACACCCGGCATGAAGCTTCGGCGAGCTTAATTCCGCGTACCTTATCATACTATACCATTTCGACCGAAATTCAGGTCAACGCCCGAACTTCACGAAATGTACGGCCAAACCGGAGCCCAAGCCTACTCACCAATAAGCTGCTATAGAGAGGCCTCACAAGCGAGGCCAGCGAGTGTTTTGATCAACACAGGCGGGCTGCATCAAATAAACGGCGAGATGTAGGCCACGGGCTCAATTAGAATCTCCCCTCGAGCCCCCTTCCTTGAAACGCTCTCTCAGACAGACACGCGACGTGAAATGAAGACGCGGTTGCATTAGTAAAGCGACTCACGCACTCAGGCTCATTAGGGGCCGGCCACAAAGTGCTACTCTCGCTGGCAAACACCCTCCTAACTACGCAGCGCGCTCAACCGGAAGTGAAGGACAGCATGGCAAGTAGAGTGCATATTTTGCAGCAATGGTTGTGCAAGTGGCTTGTTCCGGATCTCCGACGGCAACGCCGTGGGCATGGTACGACGTAACCAAAAACTCGCATGTTAACCTGCTGGCTAATGACGATCGCTATTCTTTTTCTCCGAAAAGGGAGCAGTCAAGCGCAGATGCGGACGAACGCTTTTAGTTTGCATGGCTGCCACCCCATGCCGCGTGGCGCTGGGAGCTTAAATCACCGCGGGAATTTCGAATTTTTGGCACAGCCCATTGATTTTCTATGGCCGTTGGCGTGTGCACAGAAGAAATTTTTTAGGCCAGAGATTACAGGGAGTCAAAAGAGTCGGCCATGATAATTACAGTTTTCGCACAGAATCTCTAGGGAGTCCCCAGTTTTCTCAAAATTACAAGTTTAAGATATCCGCTTTGAGTTACGCGGTGTTCGCTACTGGCAGCCAACAGATGGCGCTAGATGGTTAACGACCAGGAAAGCTGCGCATGCCTTCTTTGTCAATATTTCTGCGCTGTTTCCTGTTTGGAATGCTGACCGCGGGGCTTGTTGGTACGGATCCACAATCCGTATGACAGGGCAACGAAACACTATAGTACACATCGCGTTCAGGACACGCAGGTAACTCAGTGTTTCTACTGACTTATCCGGTGCGCATTTGAGTTTGACTTGTTGCACTGACAATCCCAGCAGGCCTTCGATTCCGCGTCGTAAGATCCTTGGCACACGCCAACACCTCTACATCCTAAGAAAGTATAGTAAGGAATCCCATTCTAGCCTGTCCGCTTTGAGAAGAACATCAGACAGGCATGATTTCTCTTGTTGGTTCTGCCAAGTAAAGCCTTCTCTGACGCCGGCACAAATCATTTCCAGGATTACACAGTCGGCGGAGAGCTGTATACGAAACCCGTTTGTCATGTTTTACGCCTTTTCACAAGCACCTCTCACGCCGGACAAAACAGCGATCGTAAAACCAGACAGTTCAGAGGATCAGAAATGTGCGTGCTACTTCAACCGAGTGTTGAAATCGCCGTCTTTCCTTCGTTTGTTTGTTATTCGGCTGCTGTGACACGTTTCTCAGTTGGTATTTTTTTGTTCTTTACCCTACTTCCCTTATCAGCGGCACCTTCTGCTGGCCTCTCTTTTTTTCCAGTGACTCTAACGATCAACTTTAGATTTTAAGGTCGTAGGTTCGTGTGCAGTAGAGCGCACGGCCAACTGCTGCTTTAGAAGATGTCCTTCAGTGAGAGCAGCGCATCTTGGTTCGCTTTAAACAATATGTCCCGCGCATTTCGAAAGGACCTTGAGCTCAAATACTCTCTCCGAGCCGTTTCCTTTCTCTCTCCTCCTCCTCAGTCTCCGTCTTCTCTCCATCAAACCCCGCTCGCCCTTCGCACCCGCCCACGCGCATGATACGCGCGCAGCGACACCGCGCGCTCAGACAAAGCACCACGAGAGAGGCTTCTTTCGCACAACATTATACTCGAGGTGCATTTCCCTTTTTCCTTCTCCCTTCGTTTTCTCTGCGCCTTAAATATTAAAACCTGCGCCGTCTCAAGAGCTTTGCGCAAACTCTGCCACCGCCTTTGAGGTATTAAAATATGCAAACCAATGACAAGACACTCCCGCGGACGATATATATTAGCCCACGAGCTAGAGACCCCCGGCGGCCCTTCCATAAGCTTTCATGGTTCAGACACCCGTGGTTTTTCCCTTTCTTTTGTTATTATTATTGTTATTGCACTGCTCCCCAGCGCGTGCTAGCAAACAGAGAGCAGGCCCGAGTGAGCTGTCGGCGGCGGGGCGCGGAACAGAGACCCGGCCTGTTTTAGTTTTGGCCCGACAAGCAAACAGCCTTCGGTCATGTGTGTGTGTGTGTGTGTGTGTGCGTGCGTGCGTGTGTGTGTGTGTGTGTGTGTGTGTGTGTGTGTGTGTGTGTGTGTGTGTGTGTGTGTGTGTGGGTGGTGTGTGTGTGTGTGTGTGTGTGTGTGTGTGTGTGTGTGTGTGTGTGTGTGTGTGTGTGTGTGTGTGTGTGTGTGTGTGTGTGTGTGTGTGTGTGTGTGTGTGTGTGTGTGTGTGTGTGTGTGTGTGTGTGTGTGTGTGTGTGTGTGTGTGTGTGTGTGTGTGTGTGTGTGTGTGTGTGTGTGTGTGTGTGTGTGTGTGTGTGTATGCGTCGGGAACGATGCCGATGAAGGGAGCGGATGGCGCCGTGTTTTGACGCCAGCAGCAGCGACCGGCGAAGGCGGGTCCCTGGGAACGGAAGCCCGCCACGCCCGACGTCGCGCAAGCTTCCACGCTTTGCGTATACAACTCTCACTTATCTCACAGGGACACAGTCACAAAAGACGCGCGGCTGTTATGAAAATTTATGACCCACGCATCTTGATTCCGGTGTAAAACGGTATAATGCGCACGGTTTCGTAAAACTACGATAGAGTGATTCATTCCCGTAGTACCTGCGCGAATTAGACACGACAGGAGAACAGGAACAAACAGGACCACACACAGTTGTGTCTGCGCCTGTGTTGTCGTGTTTGTTCCTGTTGTCCTGTCGCGTCTAATTCGCGCAGTACTAACCTTTTTTTCTGCAATGAACCAACTAGCCCGCAAGAACGTTCTACCCCGTAGTACCTCTTTCTTTGCCATTGCCGCAGGCGTAATTGAATTAAGAATATCGAATGTTTTCTTAGCTGTGTGCGCACCTCTTCAATGATCCCCGACCTAATCCTGTATTGTACGTTGTGTTGCTTTATCGCTCGCCTGAACTGTCTGCATCAGAGTCATTCAATGGTTGAACGCCGTCTCGTAACAGAATAAAAGAACGAAATCTCTCCTCATTGCCGAAATCCGCTTGGTCCCCTAAATTCCCACGTGACGTTTACGCATTCACGAAACCAAATAAATAAATTAACCCTCGTTAGCAGTTGTATCGTCGCACTGCACATCCAGTCGTCTGAATGTTTTATTTCTTTTGAATGCGTCAAGTGCAAACACTCGTTGTGCCTCCCCGCTCTATAACGCGCCCGG
>JARKHS020012249.1:0-22140 GCA_030143305.2 Amblyomma americanum
AACAAAAAAAAAAAAGCCATGACCGGAGTTTGACCTTAAAAAGATATGGAAATTCTGATGAAGTAGACGATTTTTGTACCGCAATGTCAACGAGTTCACAGAGCTGTAAAGAATACTGAAGAAAACTCCATCTAATATTTTTTGTGAACAAAAAATCTATTATTAAGGATTTTTATTGTACGCTGATGTTTGCCCCGCAGCAAAAAATGCATTTATCGCTGAGAAAATTGCACTATTTTCGACGCAAACACGAGATGTTATATACCGGAAAAGACTCCGTGGTCACCGTTTTGAAGTGAACAAATGTAGCCTAGCCTCAATCCGGGTTAAAGAACCGCGTCGGCAGGCAAGCAGTTTGATTTTGAAGGGGGCCGGTGATGCTGACTCGTGCACTTCGTTGTTGCGGCATTTCCTAGCTTATAGAAGCTCCGTTTACAATAAGAGTAGCGTCTTTATAGTTAGAATGCGGCAATCTGTCTATACATAAGCCAGCTTCAATTTGTGCTCAGTGCACGTTTAAAGCAGATGTACCATGCGGTCGTTAGGCTATGAGGCGATGTAAACGCTACACGCGTGGAAACTCCTCAGAAAGAAGAGCAGTGCTTTAACGCTGCGGCCCTCAAAAGCAGGAACACCCGCGCGGCTCGACCCTCGGGAATAACGCGCGCATAATTATAGGGCGGTGCTTCAAAAACATTGCAAACGCATCGACGGCCCGAATCGCTGATCGCGGCGTGAGTGCGGACGATGAGGCGCTTCGGAACAGCAGCTGCCGTTTTCCTGCGGCTCTTAACTGAAGAGCGCAGGCAAGGTACCCGATTTTAGTACCTTCTTCTTTTCCGTCTTCTTTGCCAGAGCATGCGAGGCTGAGTTGAGCAATATTCTTCCCAGAAGCAGTAAAATTTGGAGACATACGAAGCGCTGCAGCAAGATTTCTCTTTCGTATCGGTTAAGAAACAAAATGAATGTAGTGGATTCCTTAGTGAGTGGGCAAACGTAGAGGAATTCTGAAGAAGAAAGGCTTAGTGCCTTAACGAGAAGGAAGAAAACGAAGGTGTCACATTTAACTGCATGATGATTAAAAAATGGCCATTTTTAATTGAAGGCTTTGACAAATCAGATTGTTCGACGGTATAGCCGTGCGCACACAGTGACACAGATTGCTGTAACGTGATGCGTCACCTGCAACATGGATTTTTGGCGTTAAGTGGCAGTAGTTGGGCTACATTTACCCACACGCTTTGCGATGAGAAGCTGCAAATTTTAGAACGTGAACTGGCAGTTCTACAACTTCGCAAAGAAAGCGCTATTTGAGCACGCCACGCATACAAGTTCCTCCCACAGGTCTGACGACGACTAAGCGAATTTGGCGGGGAGGAAATACCAAACGTTCCGAGGGATGTTCAGCTTTACACTCTCGCTGTTGCTATCCGGACCTGTGCTCACGGCTCGTCGTTACGTTGAAATCGCTCCGGGAATTCATTATGCGAGCCCCTCTTTCATCTGTTCCCTCGGTGCATTGCCAGTAGCTCTACGTTTCCTCGCAGGTTAGCGACAGCGCCTCTAATTATCCCTCACAGTTGTGTGCAGGCTTGCGTTGGTGCAATCTACCTTTTTTTTTTCCACCATCATATCTGCCGGCTCGCGGCGTATACTGGGCTCTCTTACACCTATGCGAGGACCGTTGCCGAGGGAAGAAGAAGACGAAGGTTAAATGTGGCAATCTTACTGTGTACCCGCGTCTCGCTTGGCCCATCACGTATGCGTGAAATAAAGGCGCTCGTACGGTGACAGTGATGGAGGGGCGTGTGCGAAAGCGCGAGCGTCCAAACAAGGGACGGCCGCGAGAGGGCGCAGCAGCGATCAAAACGCACGGCCTTGCATGCCTCAATTGAAAGCACTGTAGGACGATTTGGTTGTGTCTACCGTTTATTTAACTCCAGAATTTTTGCCCAGATAAATCAGCTAACGACAAGCCCTGGTTGCGTCGGCGCACCACCCTTGCTCAAAGGCAGAAGCGAAACATGGGAGCACACCCACTCCGGCGAAGAGAAAGCATGCATAGTCAGGCGCGCTTACTTGCCCTGTGCACCAATAAAGGTTGCACTAGTATGCTCCAGTTGCAAGCAGGCTCATGCTTGTACTGTAACCTACCGCAGCGTTCCACTTGGACAATTCACTACAGGCGTGAAACCGAAGAAATTCAGGCTATTGGTTGCAATGAGAGCTCAGGCGTTCCTACTTGTTGGAACCTCGTCGCCCTGGCCGCTCGAGCCGCCGCGACGACGGCAGGATTCGGTAGCGGTTTCGCCTGCACGTGAAACACGCTTTACGGGCAAGGCGGGCGCTGCCTTGTCCGTAAGTATGCCTTGCCGTCGTTCTCGCTTTTTCGCGCTATTTCGACGAGGTCAGTAAGTTACCGCGTCTGTGCGCAGTTGCAACGCCCAGTGGCAACGCCTCACACGGACAGAAATGCGCGCTAGTGACGTTGGTCACTCAGGGCATGAGTTCAAATAGGACAACAATCTTGAGCAACGTTCGTAGCGCGTTACCCTTTTCAGCTGTGCTGCTCCCGTGAGGGACGTTGGACTTGCGCGCATAAAGGCTTGGAGTGGCGCTCTCTTTTGGGAGCACTACACGTACTAATCGACGAAGAATGGAAATAGATGCGGGCGTTTTCATATGTGTATGCTGTGCAAATAGCTGCCAGATGACCTCATTAACCCCCGGATGGTTTAGCACCCAGGCGACTTCGTTCCTTAACTGAAAATCGTGTTTGAACTTTGTTAGCCGCTGAAACGAATACCATGTTATGAAAATTACAGAAACGATGGTCTGTAATGTCCTGCTTGCCATTAAAAGCTTTATTTGTCATTTTTTTCTCGTAACGATTGTCATTCCCAGCAAAGCGTATGAATCAATTAATAGATCTACAGCTACGCTAAAATCATTGGCATTGAGAACCTGGATTTGAGGCTATCGTAACGCACTGCTGCTGCTGTTGTTAGCCTTCGAAGGGTTCATTGCTGAATAAAGTGACCTTCTTTCTACTCTTCTTCTTGTTGTTGAACACGGAGGATAAATAGCGCGCACCCACAGCGGGGAAAGGCAGCGTTGTACACGTTACAGAATACAAGGAACCGATTGTAATAGCGCTTAGTAAATCATAAATGTAACTGATTTCAGTGGTCAATTACAGCCCCGGAAAAGTAAGTTAACAATTACAGCGAATTTATTGATTACTATTGCTTATTTTTCACCCATCTTTTATTAGCTCGCCATAAATATATACGGAGCAGAACGAGCTGGTGCGGCTTGCTTGATCTTAGTCCGTTGCAGCGCATGCGTTTGGTCATTTCACCGGCAGTTGTTTGCGCATGTTTTCTTTGCCATTTTTTCCCCGCTTCCTTGCGAACACATCAGTGGCGACACTGAAAATCAGCTCGATGCACCCACCGGAGGAAAGCGCCTTGCTTTAACATAAGAAGGTCTTGCGCACCATCTCGAAGTAGGGTCAGCGGATAACTTTTCAAAAATATTCTAGTTTTACTCTATGTCGAAGCTACGCAAAGCCCCGCGCTTCCCTCTTGTTCGCGCTCTGAGGAGTCAAAGTCGAAGCCCAAGCCCAATAAACATGACATTCCGCCGTGCAGTCGTGGTGAGATGCGAAATTCAAAGCGCGGAACATGGGGCTTTAGTGAAATGCAGGCCGCTCGGGCTTCCTTGTGCTGACATCCTCGCGCGCGCGGCTTCTCATGCAACTCCAGCGTTGTCGCTCTCATGTGAGCAAGTTCCGTCCTACGTCAGTGTTTGCCACCAGGTTCACGTTCTCGATGTTATACCACTGCTTACAACTTGTTTGAAAAAAAATGAACAGATCGGTGAAAAAAAGGTATTAACATTATACCTTACAAGAACTATTTAATGCATTACGAAATTCGAAGAAAATGTATTTTATTACAAGTCATCAATTGCTTGTAGCGCGTTATGTAGGAATGTGGCCTAAACATAGGCGACGACTTGTTGTTGGCCTCTGTTAGAATGCCACGACTTTGTTGTTGTTGACCTCACGACTTGCCACGACTTGTCGAAGCACTAGCAGTCATCTGTTCTTCGTCCTTTCCTAACAAAGCCGTTCTTTTCCGCGATTTTATTTTGAATGCACCTTCTTCTTTTCCCTCTTCTCTGCCGCAGCGTATGAAAAAGGCGTAAATTATTTGGCCCTGCGAAGCGCTGAAGCACGATTTCCTTCTCGTCTTGAAGAGGTGGTTGTGTGGATGGGAAATTTAGTGTGTGCCTTGCATTCTTTCATTTTTAGGTAAACATAGAGGAGAGTCTGACGAAGGAATGCTGATTGTCTTAGCCGACAAGAAAGGAAACGAAGATTGCAGCTTTCACTGCATGGCGATAGAAAAAGGTTCCGCTTTGACTGAAGGCTTTGACACACCGCATTCTTGGACCGCTTTCATGAGCACACAGGAAACAGAAACTATGCCTTAAAGTGAGGCGTCACCTGCAACCTGGACTTTTGTGTTAACTGACAATACTTGGGATGACTAATCCATGCCCTCTAACGTTTCGCACAGCTCGAGGCGTAAATTTAGAAACGCGAACTGGTATCTTTAGCTTTCAAACAAATTTATACCTGGCCATGTCGAGCCCAAAAGAGGGCAAACTTGTCGCACACATTTGATGAGAACTAAGTGAATTTGATGGACTTAGTATCAACCATTTTGAAAGGTAGTCCCGTGCTAAGGTTTAAGCTCTCTTCGTTGTTATCCGCACCTTGCGTTTAAGACAGGCATAAATCCGTTCTCTCTAAAATGAACCGCAAGAGGGCAGGAGTCGGACTGCGGTTCCCAGACTGGTGGTCATGCCGTCAATCACCCCTTAGCGCCATTTGGTTGGGGTGGGTGTGTTTTGTGTCTCAAGTGAACTTTATGCTCTCTTTATCTCCCTTGTGCTACCAACATCATCAGGCGCGTCCGCAGTGTGTAATGGTCACGATCCCTATTTACTGTGGACGTAATGACTTTATAGCAAGACACGAAATAAAACATTCGCTCTTTCCAAGCTACGCATTGGCTAGAGCACCGCGCCACGGGAGATTTTCGGAAGGTTTAAAGTACCAGCCAACGACACACCAAATGGAAGTTCCAATGCCTTCTGGCAGGCGCTATCTCATTCTCTGATCGACAGCACTAAGTGGCGCATGAGGTTCTACCTTCCCTGTGATCGGCGTCATGTTTTACGAAACAGAAACCGTGTCCTGAAACTTGAGCTCGAGTCCCACAACAATGATATCGCAGTGGTAATCTCATGGCGCAGCGGGCCTTTTCAGGCGAAGTGAATGGATGCTTAACTCGAGCTCGTACGAATACCTTGAAAACAATTAATCATGTTGTATCGACCTCCGTTAGTGCGTATTTAACTTCGTTCCTGGTCTGAGGCGCTATCCTGTCTCGAATAAACAAATAAAAGTCTCAAGTCATTTTCCACACTGTCATACTTCTGTTGATGCTGCCTCGGCCGATCGGCTCAACTGGCGACCGAAAGATTCTGCCTACAACGGCATTATACCTTCTCTTAAGACTCATACGCATTGGATATACCCATGCACATTTTCAAAAGATATGTGTTTTCCTCCCGAAAACAGTGTTTGAACCTGCTTACCTTCATTCGCCGAACTGAACGCATAAAAAACTTCCCTGAGTGTGTGCTTGAGAGCCAAAACAAAGTTAACGCCACTCAAGCCAGTTTCGTCTAAAATTCGGTTTCTAAAAAGCAACTCCCTTGTGTTAGTCCCGACGAGAATGTTGACTTAACGTTTTGTAAATTTGCCACTGACACGCGTCATGACTAATGATGGCGGCACACAGAGGAGGCTAGGCAGTTTGGAGTGTGAACTGTGTGGGGTTAAATAATCAGCTGTCACTATATTTACTGACAAATGAGATTAATCGCAAACCAGCGAACGTGCATAGCAAAGAATAGAGCTCAATACCCGGTTTCTGTTTTGCACACAGTATTGATCGCTTCTTTAAAAAACAAAAGCAAAGAACGACTGTTGTAAAAAAAAAAAGCTGGAAGGAGTGGGTACAGCGACCTCACAGGAGGGCCCACATTGAAGGAAGCGCTGTGATGGTTTGCATACAATTAATGGAAATACTTGCAGGTCACTGGCAGTTCCAGGCAGACAGCGCGCTGCATTGTGCATATATATATATATATATATATATATATATATATATATATATATATATATATATATATATAGTGTTTCACGTAGGACTTCATACAATTTTTAAAAATTGGCTGTTTTGAGTTAGGAGAGCGCTTTTTTGACATAGCATTGTCAGCGGTGTGGCGCATCAGAATACAGCTAAGACGTGCTAACTAGAAGGTTGGTTAACTACATTAAATAGTTAACTTTTTAACTATTACCGTTAGGCTCCTGAAGAGAGGCGTGCAGCCCACCGTAAGTAATATCCATATCAGCTTTTAGAATTTTGAAAACGCGATTACCCTCAGCGCTGTGGGCCAACCAGTTTTGGTTATTTCGACGAGTTACGTTCACTGCCTATAACGCTTATTTTATTTTGGCTATATCGCGCCAAAATACATGCGCTTTCGAGAAGCTTGCAAGCAAAGCAACCTCTCCAGTGCGCGTCACTCGTCGAAACTGAGGGTAACCGTGTTTTCGCAATTCTAAAAAGTCATACGGACATTACTTACGGTGGGCTACATGCCTCCAAATAATTAAGGAGCCTAACAGTTATAGTTAAAACGTTAACTATGCGATACTAGTCAACCAGCCTGAGATTTAGGACACCTTAGCTGAATTCTGACGTACTAAATCGCTGAGAATGCTATGCCGAAAAAAAAAGCACTGTTGTAACCCAAGAAGCCTATTTTTAGAAATGGTGTAAAGGCTTAGGTGAAACACCTTATATACTGGCCATCGTTGCTGCTGCGCGCACGCTAAGCATAAAGGAGTAAAAAGGGAGTATGCTGTCCTCTAGCCAACTCCCTCTTATAAAAGGGAGTGCGCTACAGGAGAGCTTACTCCCCTTTCAACTCCCGTACGGGCGTATCTGTTTAAAGTGTGTCGTCGGTGGCGAGGGCGCTTCTAGTCTGTGCGTCCACTTGTCTCCCTTGCCTCCCTCGTCGTTCGCTCTATACAAGTGCCTTTAAATTCAATAGAACAACGCTGCACAATTCACTGAATTTCTCGGATCACTTTCTGTTTCCTTTGAATTTTTAACGAAGTTTACTTTCCAAGTCTGATCTCTTTCGCCGGAACTCGGGTGCCTTTGGCGATTTCGCTTTGTGGGCATAGTTGGACGACTGTCACTGAGGCCTTGTACTTGCCCCTGAAGGAGTTCAGATGTCACATCTCTGTCCATGGGCGGAGCTCGAAATTTCGCCGGTTTGCTTGGATTATATTAATTTTTCTCTTGTTTTTTTTTAGATTCTATTCACTTCGATTGGGTTGTGCGTGAAAGGTCACTAAGAAGCGTTTCATGCTGCAATATTTACAGCCGCTCAGCCCTCCAACTAAGATTCCCAATACTCGCCGCGGAATGAGTTGTCGGAACGACCTGCTCTGCGAGGAAACGACCGCGCCGAAGCTGCGGCGATTTGTGGCAGGAAATTGGCGCCGAGCTAGCGCCCAGCTTGAGCAACCTCAGTCGAGAGAACACATTTGGCCGGCACTCTCGAGCGAAGGGTGACGTTGCCACCCTTTTTCTGTCAGACCATGGGTGAAAGAGCAGTCACCGCCCCCACGCGCTCGACTTGCTCGCAGCGAACTCGTCTGACAGCGAGTTAAACGCTTAACACGCCTCGCACGACTTAATTGGGCCAGTTACCGCGCTAATCGACGAGATTCTTGCGAATGTACGAGGAAGGCCTTGAATATTTATATTAGATACAAAGCTTGGGAAATGGTCCATTCGCTGAAAATGCTGAAAATATATTATCTTTCCTCTGCCTTCGTTTTTATTGTCTGTGTGTGAGAGTGTGCGTATGTTGTATCAACTAAGCTGCATGCGAATGATAAATTCTCCGGCGTACGAATAACGCTTGGCCCTGGGCGCAAGACAGTTTGGGCTCGAGGGCGTCTCGCTCTCTCTTTCTACTGGACTTTTTTTTTTTTTTTACCGAAGGCGCTAGCGGGAGCTGAGCCTTCTGGGCGGCACTTTCTTGCAGGAGACGATTGGGACGGGCCCTTGAAGGTCGCGAGGCTGCCACCGGCAAGAAGAACTTGGCGGGAACAAAGGGTCGATTGCGAAACCGGAGCCCTTCTTCGACGTTCGCGGCGGCGTTGGCGTCCTCCTGCTGCGGCGCGTGGGCGTCCGGAGTCGGCGCGGGGCATAAACGGACGACTTTAAAGCAGAAACAAAACCGTCCGCGCCGTTTTCCTCTCTTTGCGGGGAGGAAAATCGTGCGCCCGGCGAAACGAACCAAGTGAAACAGAGCCGGCTTCCCAAAACGCGCCTCTTTTTCCCGCCAAAAAGCGTCGACAAAGAAAAGCCATTCGGAGTGCAACGACGTCAGCGCTGACGTCCGGCGGTGCGCATTGGCCCGGCGCTCATTTTCGTCAGCGCGATCGATGGGGCCGGGCCAATGGCGGCGGCGACCGCATGGATCGAAACCGGCGCCCGCGAAGGGGCACGACGACGGCACCTTGCCGCTGCGAGCTGTCCGGGAAGCCAGCGACCCGAGGGGAGCCCGCCATCCACCAGACATCTCGGAATCACTCCGCTGGGTGTGTTAGATGATTGCGCCACGTTGCAGGCTCCGAAACTTCCCATCGAAACGTACTAGCCTGCGCTGGGGAGACAGCTGCCGGCGCCATTCCCCGCCCGCCGGCCCCTGGTAGCCGAAGAGGCACGCCGTCGACAACGCTGGTGGGGCCTCGCTAGCGGACACCGCTCACCCAGCTCCCCTCGGGGGCGCACCTCGCCGCCTGACGCCGAGTAAGGACGAAACCTCCGCGCACGGCGCCGAGACCCGTTGCGGCTCTCGGGGCCGTGCACGCTCATGCTTGGCAGCCGCCAACAGGAGCCTCGGCGGCTCTGCCCTACATATCGAAGGGCCTGTCGGGTCAAGGCTGCTGCTGCTGCTGCTACAGAGAGAGCACGAAGCGTGCGCTTGTGCTGTAGCCCAGGAGGGATACTGAATGGGCCGAATGCTTCTCTCAGCGGCCACCATTGATTGTTTAGTTTTCCTTAACTAACGTTGACGTAAGCACTAACCGTGCGGAATCTAGAGAAGCGACCTATGAATGATTGGTTCTGCAATGCGGGTATGTTCAGGGAGCGTTGTTTCACCAAATTATTGTTTTCCAACGCTAAGCCAGTTTTATTTTGCGCTTTTTCTATTTAGCGCTACGCATGCAATAGAGAACACATTTAAGCGAAAACAACTCCAACGCAATGACTTTTGTATCCCAAGACCGGCACCGTGAAATGCCTTCACTAACGTCTTAAACGGTCCGTATTTTTATACCTTTGTACTTCGTTTTCACAAACAAGTGCATATGTCAACAAAGAAAAAAAAAGATACAGTCTGCGCCCATACTTCGTTAGTAGACGCTAAGTGTTGACTGACCGCGCACGCGAATACGGCCTCCGAAGCTCCGAAGCTCCCCTCTGGAAGCGCCACGCGCAGCATTAACGAACAGTGCCCCGACGACGAGCTCCCACGGCATTCTCGCGCAACCAATCGACATCGGCTCGCAAGGGCGTCGCGAGAGCCGATGGAAAAATTTTCGGACATGCGTTATTTCTCGCCCTTCTTTTCTTCTTTCCTTCCTTCCCTCCCCCTTTGGGCCTTTCCGTTTAATGGCGAGTGTTCACCCTTGCCCTTTTCTCGATTTCGCTTTCGCCCCTCGTGTTGACTCGTTTTTCCCATACATTTCCCTCATGAGTAACGCCATCGTCTAATAATAGCTTAAGACAAACGTGCGCCTATCTGCATCCATATTGTTGGCCTTTGGCAGGCGCTTGCTTCGTGTGTCGAGATATGGCTCTATGCCGTGGAGGTGCAAGCTTTTGATTCTTTTTACGTTTTCTCTGCTAAAATAATGGGGGTGCGTGCGTACGCTGCAGGCTAGCACGGAGCCTGTTGCAGGGTGTCGGAAGCCTATAAGAATTGGAAATCACCACGGTATTACCGCAAATATAGTCAGCACGCAAGTGCAGTCGCATGATTGATGCATTCCGGACACGTATTGCAGTGGTGTGCAGGGGCTGTGTCGAGTGCTTGTTGATTGATTGAGAACATGATGTCTGTTAGTGTCATTCTAAACTTTCTTTTGCATCGTAATTAAAGGGGAGCGCAGGTCATGCAGTGTAGCTAAATATTCACACTTCAAGAAAGTTAGTCGCGGGTTTTCAGCGCTGAATGGGCAGGTTTGTTTGCGGAGTGTATTGGTACGTTCTTAGAACAGTGATATGTAAGCAAATGCATCGTATAGAAGAGAGACGAATGTTTTACGCACAGCTAGCACAGTTCACTATAATTCGAGGTTATGACAGGGATTCTGGACGCAGGACTCGTGCTACTGCAAATTCGTGCAAAGGTAGCGATATACGTAGAGCGAACAACAAATAACACACACACACGTCAGACGGAACGAGAACGGCCCCAGCTAAAGCGCTTCAATTGTCTTTGCGTCTGAATACTTCGGGTACCGTCGCAGAAGCTCTAGCTGCCGGCACTTCGTCGTTCCGCCGCTGCGGCGTGACCGTCTTGTAGAGGACTCTGCGCTTGGCTGTGCCAGGTACAGTGAGCTCCAACATGAAGGGTAGCAAAATATCTAAATTCAACCAATGATTATTCCATAAACATGAGCGAAAAGTACGCTTTTTTTCTTTATTCTGAACAGTTTTCTTTCAGAGGGGTAATGCCGCTCAGACATTTTCAACTTCGGTGCAAGAGTAACAACGAATCTCGTTCTTGTGGGCAAACTGTTTCCTTTTATATTGGCGTTACCTGTACAAAAGAGGCCTGGGGTGACGGAGCGCGTCGTCATCAGCTGCGACTTTCGACGATAGGTCAGGGAGTAAGCTAGCGTAACCAAAAAAGCAAGATGAATGAGCCAAGTGCGCACAAGCTGTTTCTTGCTTCTCTAAATTAGTGTTCCGCAGCTGCAAGGATTCGTGGAATTTGGCCGTTATAGTCTTTGGGAGAGCGTGCTATGGTATAAGAATTTGAGCTGATATGCACCAATGAACGCTTGTGTCTACATATATGAATCATGCGAGTATATGCGAATATGTTGCCTCGTATACCAAATGCAGGTCTTCGGCATGGTTGCGATTCTCATATATTAGTTAATTACCAGATGAGCCGCCGCGGTGGCTCAGTGATTATGGCACTCGGCTGCTGACCTGAAAGACGCGGGTTCGATCCCGGCCGCAGCGGCTGAATTTCGATGGAGGCGAAAATCTAGAGGCCCGTGTATTGTGCGATGTCGGTGCACGTTAAAGAACCCCAGGTGGTCGAAATTTCTGGAGCCCTTTACTATGGCGTGGAAGTCCGCCCATGAAGCCAAAGTCGCTTTGGGACGTTAAACCCCCATAAACTTACCATCATTACCAGATGAGGTGGTATCGCCTGGACATGGGCTGACTGTTAGTGACCTTTTTTATTATTTAAGGGATAATTTTCCATCTTGGAAAGTTGATCCCGTGCGGGGAGATTCCGTGTATCTAACGGTGGTGGCCCGCGAAGCCATTAAGATTTGCGTTAAGGTGGCTGAAACCTCTTTTATTAGCCATATTGTAAAATATTGCCTGTTAGGCATCTGATAAGTATGAAAAGGCCTAGAGACGGTCTTTTAGAGACCTTTTAGCGATCCTGCTGGACCATCGCTCAGTCACGCGTACCCGTCAGGCTATTCACGTGCTCTAACCACGGTGCGCTTGAAAAGGCTGCCTGGGTGCATAAATATATGCTGGATTTCATGAGCTTCCCTGTACACGAAAAGCCTTGGACAGCCACTTGAGGTTCAGTGGCAAAGTCCTTTTCCGTGTAGTGGGTTGTAACTCGTTTTAGTGCTTCCCTGATTGCCTGGGTGTAGGTCCTGTGGTT
This sequence comes from Amblyomma americanum, assembly GCA_030143305.2. Taxonomy (NCBI): domain Eukaryota; kingdom Metazoa; phylum Arthropoda; class Arachnida; order Ixodida; family Ixodidae; genus Amblyomma; species Amblyomma americanum. The sequence goes on from JARKHS020012249.1 coordinate 12,103, forward strand.
TAAGACTGCTCTCTCTTCTGGCTGGTTACACTGGATGTAGAGTAACGGGAAAATGCATTAAATGGCTGTCGCGATGATACCGAGTGCTTCGGTGTCAATGTCCTATCTGCTTTTCCGAACATTTTTCCTCTTTTTTTTTTGTCGGCTCGATTCATCGTTGTCTTCAGGCTCCATTCAGTGAGGGAGGAATTGGAATAAGCATCTGGACTCTGTACACAGCTATAGCCTTTAACGGAGGAGAAAAACTTTCGAGGTTTAGGATCTTATCAAAGGAGTGTGCAACGTTTATACCGAATTTATAGTTTTTCGGTCAAAACTCTGACGTTCGAGGCTTGGCGCAAGAGTGAATTGCCAAGCGCGAATGCTTTTCTTCTTGCTTGGTGCCCACTAGAAACCTGGGCCTTAACGCTTGCTTATAGCGGGTGAAGTTCACATTCTTAAAGGAACCAACCGAGCGTCGAACTTGGCACAGCATCTTTCATACTGCCTGTTCAGCTACGTGGCTTGCAGTCTGAGCACCTGCTTTGAGGCTTTTTATGGGGCAGAAGCAACCCTATTTTCCTTTCTTCATATATCCTTTCCTGGATTCGGACAGGAACGTCCGGCACGCTGCTTTGAGTGCGCTGCAGCTGTTTCCTCTTCAGCGTCAATCGGTCAAGAAAGGCGGCAGGCGTTGGTTCATTTTTGCGTTTAGCATCACTGACCGTTGGGCTAGCTATTCTGTACGATAGAGACATGAAAAAAAAATGCCAGTACGAAGGAAAAAACTAGACGGGGCCGCGTGTCCCGCTCTTGAAAACTTTTCAGTTTCCCACAAGAGAAAAGAAGCCTTGATCTCGTAGCGTACACCAGGCAAAAAGAGTCTTTTTGCCTCGAAAAACCATTTTTTAAAATTTAGTGGCTCTCGATTCTCTGAAACACCGGGCATAGGGCGCACTAAAGCACCTCCCGCCAGCTTTTGAGTTGCTATGGTTCCCTGCGGCTGCTTTGGAACCATGTCGCAGCTAGAGTATAACTGGTTGTTTTCCGCAATTTTCATTGGTTTCGCAGAAGCGGAGGCATGGACTGCACAAAATGGGGGAAGTTGGCGGATAACCACTCTGACTTTTGATAAAGACGTGGGTTGATTGCCGTTTTTGCATTCTCCACGATGACAAAATTAAAAAAAGAAAGGGGGGGGGGGCGTCGTGGTGTGCTTTAGCTCGCGTAAGAAAGATACAGGCAGAGAAAAGAAAGAGTGGCAGCGAGGTTAGCCTGGCTTAATAATCGTTTGGCTGCCCAACACAGAGGGAAGGGAATAGAGGGTGACGAAAAAAAAATCCTATTTAAGATCAAACTGAGACCTTTAGGTATTCATTCGCCAGGAGGCCTATGGGCAACAGCTCGGCGAGGGCCGTCGGCGTCGAAGCACACGTTCCTGTGGGGGAGAGTGGGGTTATAAGACGAAGAAAGTTGAATCCTTCATGCCATGAGACATGGCCATGGTCACAGGTCCATCGTGACCGTGAGGTACCCGTTCGCACACGACAGACTCTCAAATGAGCTAAAATTAATGGGCGATATCGCTGCTACCGACAGCCGGCCCCGTGAGTTCCTCCTTGGTTATCAGCCTCATATAGTCAGTTCAACACAACACTTGCTTGAATCGCAGGTACTGTTGGTTGGACTACATCTCAGAGTACAGTAGCAGTACTGGAACATTCGTATCCGAGTCCATCTCAACTTCCGAGACGTGGAGTGCCCAGCATCACATTGAGATTTTGTGACGTGCCAGCATATCGCGTAAGCACACGACGGTTACGCGAAGAAAATGCTCTGAGCAGCTCGCTCTACTCCCAACTGCTTCTTAAAGGACGACGACAGCTACAGCCAGCTAGCCCCCTGTTTCGAACCAGCCGCACAGAACGAACGCATATGTTTATGGTGAACTACCGCCGGTTTTTGAAACGTTCGCGACGACGTATTCGTGCAGGCTTTGAGGCCTCGCCAGAGGCCTCAAAGCCTGCGGCAAAGCCGGCAAAGCTCTTCCTGCTTCAGAACGCAAAAAGGTAGCTTCGGACTTCAGTTCTACAGTGATCAATCACTTCCCGAACCGTTCACCGGTGTTTCATCAAGGAGGCAGAGCAGTCACGAAACCTGTTCCCACAAAATATTGGTCGGTCCCCAAGCTGTTCCCTACCTCCTTGCGCAAGCTGCCAGGCATCGTATACATTTCTAAGATGCAATAAGGACAGGATCAGATGAAGCCCTGCAGGACAGAATCAGATGAAGTCCTGCATGACTGCTCCTGTCGCCTGCTAATCAAGACAGCGAGATGACGTCTTGAACAGTCAAACAGTTGCGGTTCGAGTTTGATGAATTATAGATTATATTCTGCTCATTCTGCGGTGACGATGTCAAATCGTGAGAATGGTTAGAATGAACTGCCTCAACTATAATTTATCACATGTTATTGGTACTTTTACTCTTGAAAATTATGGATCTGCATATCGAATTCCAGCGGGTCAGCTGTGCAAATGCAAATGATACTGATGTGAATCGGACGCCTTTCAAACTTACTTAGCCTTTATGTGCTTCATAGGCTTTTCAGCGGCGTTAAGGAGTGCAGACAACTACATTTGTATCACAAGCTGCGACACAATTGACCTGCTGGAACTTTGGTTCGGACTTCGTCAGTGGATCCCCCATTGCGTGCCGACAGGTCATGAGCGTTGCGACTTCCGGAAAAGCCGCATCCATGGCTGCGGTCACCACATATGCCCAGCCAGATTTGCCTAGGTAAAGGTGGCGACGTAACAATAGAAGCTGCGGATTAGCGACGGCGCCTGGAATGACTAGTTGCGAAGCGCGGCAGAGTGATACAAAATCAAGTGCCAGGTTCACAATATAATTTATAAGTTATTAGGACGGTCGTCAGATGATGCATCAACCATTATGGGTGTCTAGAGCACTGGTGCAGACCTGTTAACCAAAGGAACTTATACGAACGCATTTCTGAAACAGGCCTGGAATATGTCCAGTTACAAGCAATGATTCTTTAATTTCTCACATTACCACACTATCCTACAAGAGTTGTGCAGAGTTCATGGCGGCTGTTCGCTCCCTTCATGGCCGCAGAGTTTTCTCCGACCTCAGAGAAGACCAGGACGAAGCTCTACACTCCCTGGTGCCGTCTTCAGTCCCCACACGGAGATAAAGGAAATGAGCCGGCTCATCAGCTCTGCCCACTTTTTTCACCTTTTTTCTCCTGACGTGCCTCGATGTCGTCGAATTAGCTTGAAGACCAGTCCGCCATGATCCACAAGGAGCAGGACTTATTGAGCACTCGATCTGCGCTATTTAGTCAAATGACGCGCACGCACGCACGTTCTCTCTCCCTCTCTTTGTAGAACGGAGAGGTGGCGGTAGCTAATCGTGCAAGAGTCGAGTTCACGAGCAGTTTGGTCATGAGAACGGTTCAAGCGTAAAGAATGGTTAGGTGGGCAAGTTGTTGAACCATTCTCGAAAACAGCTGGAAAGACTGGGACCAGAAACGGGGCACATATAAAGCGCAAGCGCCGACTCAAAACAAATTTATTGAAAATGCATTGCATATATCAATGGGCTAGACAATAAAGTGTCAGTGCTATTGTCTAACAATAATATATATTTCCATGACTTTACAATAAATTTAAGCTGCGAGCTGGCGTTCTTGTCATGTGCTTCTCCTCTGGCCCAGTCTTGTTTGCAAGAATGTTCCAAGACTGGCCAGCATCTTGCCCAGGCTGTGAAGATCTCGTACGGGAGCTGCTCCCTCTCTGATACGTACCTGCGAGCAGCTTTTCGAATTTGCCTGCTTATTTGTGCATGCCAGCTGTAGCTTTCACAAAGCTTCGTCGTTTTTGTTGAAGCAGAGTGCAGCTTTCGCCTTGACGAATGTACAATATACGTCACGATTTTACAAGCTAATGCTGGTTTCCCGGAAGTTAATAATTGTAATTTCTATTTTGTGAACTAAGAATTACCACTGTGCCCTATTTTTGAAGTGTTCCCAAAGAAAATATGCGTAAAAGAAACGAAAAATGTCTCAGATAAGCCTTGTACGCTTGTCTGGGGAGACATGATTCAGTATAATTACAAGCATAATCATAAAGCAGCCAGCCTACTTCGACAACCTAAACAAATTGTGGAAAACATATAAATGGGTCACGGCAGACCACTGATGTGAGTCAGAAACGCGGACCTCGGTCTCTCGGAGTCTGTCGTGGCCATCGAGGCAGTGGCTGAAGCATACAAAGGAGCGAGTGAGGCTTTAATTGCTCCGGAGGGCTACGAGAAGTATGTAAACTGTCTAACCTATCTAGCTTGTCTTCTTGCAAACCACACACGAAAAGACGTGCTAAAGGTAAACATTTTCTTGCCAAGTTGTTGATTAGCGACCGACTGCCTATTAGCAGCAGTGCGTTATCTTCTCACGCCCCCGAAAAACCAGCTCGGAAAGGCCGCATGCACTAAATAAGGATGCTCCTCCCGCAGTCGGGTCTCCTGCTGAATGCCGAAGCTGCTGTTGTTGCTGACAAGCGAGTGAGAACACGCTCACAATCATGGCCACGAATGCTTTTGGCCGTCGGTAGGCACAGCTGGTAGGCACGGTTGTCATAGCTTGGGCTTCCTTTGATAGCTGAGCGCCGCTGTGAATGCGAGTCCGGGTCGGATTCGATAAAAGTGCTCACGCGCAAGTTCTCTTCGTGAAAGGCTGGCGCCTGTGTACTGCGCCTGTGTACCAGCTGCTGCCGACAGCCGACGAAACGACCGGCAAAGTGCGAGCTAGGTCACTATTTAAGCTTTACACACAAAAAACATCCCGGATCCGTACTCTGGCTGACAATCACAAAGCTGCTCCTGCCCAAGCGATGATGGCCTTCGGAGCCGCTATTCGGCTGCCTCCTCCTTGGCTCTGCGGTTGACAGCGGTCGTGTGCCGGCGAATGACAGCGCGCTCTTACGTAAGGAAGGTTTTTCAAAGGCAGGGACGATGTGCACAAAGCTTCCCTCGCTTAAGCGTCTTGTCGGATCAGCCGGCACGCTTATCGACGGTTGCGCTCTCGTCTCGTCGTCTCTTATGGCTGGTCAGACAGCACGCTCCGGCCAGTTACTGAAAGCTATAATGTCAGAGAAGTTTGCTCATTGTGTTCAATTTCGTTTTATTCCTTTCAGGCGCCATTTATAATTTCGACGCAAAACAAATACTTTCCCGTCCAGCTCATATGAATAATAATAATTGGTTTTTGGGGAAAGGAAATGGCGCAGTATCTGTCTCATATATCGTTGGACACCTGAACCGCGCCGTAAGGGAAGGAATAAAGGAGGGAGTGAAGGAAGAAAGGAAGAATGAGGTGCCGTAGTGGAGGGCTCCGGAATAATTTCGACCACCTGGGGATCTTTAACGTGCACTGACATCGCACAGCACACGGGCGCCTTAGCGTTTTTCCTCCATAAAAACGCAGCCGCCGCGGTCGGATTCGAACCCGGGAACTCCGGATCAGTAGTCGAGCGCCCTAACCACTGAGCAACCGCGGCGGGTCAGCTCATATGTTCAGGCCTCAAGAAAACCATATTAGTTTTCGAACGGAACTCATCGATAGTTCTTTTTTTTACACGTATGCACAAGCTTTTTTACAAACTATCAAATTAGTTAAGAGCTCTAATTTAAAATTGCAAGATTTTGAGCACCCGAGGCTTCGTGGTATAACTTCCTTTTTCGCTGGCAAAATCTGTCCACAAGAAAATGGCGAGGACGTGCTACCACGCTTACAGTTTTGCGAATGCTGCGCTCGATATTTGGCGTAAAAATGCACCCTGGATATCTTCCTGGATGCGTCATTTAGGAGCCACCCAGCGTCTCCCGGGTTTCCCGTCCCCTGCCACAGTGGTCGATGAGCACACGACATTTTTCTGGGCTTCATGCACACATCGAAGCGTACGTGCGGGAGCGAATTAAATTTTGTTTGACAGAGACATCTTCAGTACAGGACGTCTATTACAGTATCCACCAGAGCCGTCTCCACAGGCTGAAGGATGAAGGCTTGCTCGCTGTCTCCTATGCTGTCATTCGTCTTTCCTAACATTACATGCTTCAAATACTCGGCTGCAGTTGTTCCCTGTTCGTTTCCACGGCTTTCGCACCGAAGGCATTGTTTTGTTGTTGTTAGCCTTTCAAAAGTTGGCACATACGCACACCGGGGGATCGGCGAGCACTCCCGCGTGCTTTTCTTTGGCCTTTATTGAGTACAGGTGAATAGCACCCTCTAACTCCTGAAAGGAATTTCAGTCGCTTCATCCACGCGTATGGCCACTTCTTTTCTCTCTCTCTCTCTCTTTGCAAGCGTTTGTGAAAAAGGACCGCTGACAAGAGGCTAAGCTTAATTGCACACAACAATCGCGCTGCGAAATGTTAAAGAACTGGCTCAAGGAATTTTGACTATTTGCACCGAGCTACTCGCACAAGGTGGCCATATTTTGTGGCACGGTACATCCGGGGCTCGCGCCCACGATGACCTGAAACTGGATTTCGTGTTTCGACGCAAAGCTCGAAGCGGAAAGCTGTAGATTCAAGGAAAGGGCTACCAACAACTTACGCGGCAGTGTTAGAGGGCGTCGGTACCAAAGATCTTCGGTGTGATCGTTCACTGCATGCCTTTCAGCGGAGTTATTTTAGGGAAAGGGCGCGGACAAACCGAAAGTCAGCCTCGTTAACGTTTTGAAATGAGCACTGCTTCCGCAATGTGAGCACCGGACAACACCAGGAATCAACAAGCACCCGAATAAAACACGCCTGCGTGCATTCACACTATAGCTCCTTTGATGTGCCTGTGGTTTTCTGGTGGTGTCTGCGTGCTCATCTCTGGTGAGGCCGTTCTGCGTGGGGGATTTGGCCAGGTCTAAGGTTAAGTCTGTAGGCGCGGTTAATGTGCACTTGAGGGAGCGTTTGGCTCAGGTATGTCGCTGACCTCCCCGGGCGGAGGGTCGGCAGCCTGGTTTGCCAGCTTGCCCACCCAAAGCTTGCCGCTGGACCTTTTTAGGAAAAATGGAATTGACGTCATCCCTGTGGCGCTCGTACCGATCGGTGAAGGAATGATCAAGATGAAAACCTCTAAGGTTCTTCAGGAGGAGCTAAGGTCTCTCACTACCCACTACCTCCAGATCTCTGAGGTGCGACCGTTCGGCCGTAGAGGCATTGTTTTCAAGTCCTCTGACATTGCTTGCGTCACAGACCTGCTCCAGTGCAAAATTTTTCAGTCATTAGCGGTGAAAGCATTCATCCCTGAACAGCTCGCATGCTCCAAAGGTATTGTTCGTGGAGTGGACCCAGCATCTTCCCCACAGGAAATACTGGAGGAGTTTCAGGATGCAGGTGTGGGGGTTCTTTCTGTCTACCGGTGCAGTAGAGAATTAAATGGTGTGCGTGTAGCGACAGAATCAGTTATAACTACTTTTGCTGGCTCCTCCTGTCCTTCTGAGCTCAAGGTCTGGCCAATAGTGTATCGTGTGGATCCTCTGCAACCCCGTCCACTTCAATGCACCAACTGTTGGCGGTTCGGTCACAGTGGTAAAGCGTGTAAATCGGCGACCCGCTGCCGTGTTTGTGGAGAAGGGCATTCGGATGACAGCTGCTCCTCTGATCAGCCCCAGTGTTGCCTCTGCAAGTGTAACCACTCAGCTGATGATGCCAACTGCTCGAAGCGAGCTGACGAACAAAGCCTGCTAGATATAATTCAAGCGAAGCGATGCTCGAGAGCAGATGCGTATGCAATTCTGGATCGGAAGAATAATACATATGCCAGCCGTGCGCGAAGCTCTGTTGCAGATATAGAGTCAAGTTTGACTACTTCGATAGTGTCCTCAGTAGAACAGGCTCTTTCTGTGGTGGTCGAGCGAATGCTGTGCAACTTCACCGAGGCTTTATCTCAACTTGTTGCAGGCCTGTCTCTGCCTTCTCAATCATCTGTTTCGGCGGCGACGCCTGCATCGCTCCTAAATTGTGCTGCTAGTAAGAGTGACTCCATGTCGCCTCCTGACGCATCCCAAGTCCCGCCTGCCAACAGCGCTCCTGGCAGTGTCTCTCACGTAGATATCTGTAACACGGATGTTGAAATGCTCTGTCCTTCCCAGAAGCGTCGAGCTTCTTCCTCACCCTCGAAGTCAGCTGTTCCGCAAATCAAAGCAAAGAAAGGACCCCCCAAACTAATCCCCCAGACTGATGTGCTGAAGGAGGCTGTTGCTGCCTCTTTCATCAGTCAATAATCATGGCGGGTCTAAAAGTTCTGCAATGGAATTGTCGTTCCGTACTTTCTTCTCTCACGGATCTTGAAATACTTCTTCATAAACATAATCCAGATATTGTGATTTTGCAAGAAACGTGGCTCTCTCCACTTAAATCATTTTCAATGAAAAAATTCCGTGTTTTCAGGGTAGACCGCATTAATGACAGGGGTGGTGGGTTAATAACTATGATCTCTACAAAAATATGTCACCGGGCATCAATCTCGCAGAAAGTTATGCTCCCTGACTGTGAGTTGTTGGCGGTTGAAATCTCCCTTCCACAGTGCGCCACAGTAACTATTGCTAACGTCTACTTTCCTGTAGGTGTTCACAGGACAGACTGTTTGGATACCTTACTGAGCGGAGCAAACAACACAGTCATCGCAGGGGATTTTAATTCGCACCACAGTGTCTGGGGTAGTCGCTCTGACTCCTGCGGCCAGCTTCTCTGGTCATGGATGTCTATGAATGCAGTGCGCTGCTGCAATTCCGGAGCAGTAACCTTTATGCGTGGAGTTTCTCGTTCAGTCATAGATTTAACATTAGCATCTCGTGGGGTTGGAGTATCTGCATGGTCAACAGTAGACTCAGGTACATCTAGTGACCACTTTCCAATAACCTTTACTATTATGTCCTCTCCTATCAGAAAAGGAGGTGCAACCATGAAATTTGTAAATCACATTACGTATAAAAAATTGATATCTGCCTCGCTTCCCTCCATAGTTAGCTCAGGTCGAGCAGAAAGAGCTCAGCGGGCAATTTCCTTTCTGCAAGATGCTGCTGAGAGCTCTGTATTCTCTGTGTGCGCTACTGCCCCTGCCAGACAGCCGTCTCCTTGGTGGACGGAGGAGTGTGAGAAAGCTTATCGCCTTAGAAAAGCAGCATGGAAAAGCCTTTCCTATAATCAGAGCCCAGCTAATTGGATAAATTATAAGTTCTACTCTGCATCTTTCAAAAGAACTGTTAAAAAGCAAAGGAGGATTATAATCAAAATTTAAACACGTATCTCTCTAAACCTCAGAATAAGAAGGCTCTATATAGATTCATGGCGCAGAATAACAACTCTCCGGCCTCCAACCGCATAAAGTCAATGGTATTGTCTCCGCAGGAAGCTAAGCAACACCTTGAACGTATCGCTCAGGGGCTGGCTTTACGTTTCCAAGTGCAGAAAACGGAACCTTTGCCACTCTCACCCCCAGCTCGGACTATCCCGAGGTGGACGTGTCGGAACTCCTCCCAATTGTTTCCTCGATGCAGTCTGCTGCCCCGGGATCTGATGGGGTTACTGTGGGCATGTTAAAGATTTTAGCGCAAGACTTTCCAACTCACCTTCTGGATATTGTAAATGCGTCATTGGAAAACTCTTGGATTCCTTACAGTTGGAAAATTGCGAAAATAATTTTACTTTTGAAAAATGCAGAGAATGGATTTCATTTAGACAATATTCGGCCGATTGCTTTAACCTCAAATTTAGTAAAGCTAATAGAAAGAGTAGTACACAGTCGCCTCACAGAGCATGTTCATCACGTTAACGGCCTCAGCTCCGCACAGATTGGCTTTCGTCGCGGTTGTTCCATATGGTCCGCGCATGTGGATCTCGAGAGCCGAATACGACTCTCAATGCGCAAGAGAGAAGTTGCGGCCTTGGTGACACTTGATGTTGCTAAAGCCTATGACAGCGTTGAACACACGGTCCTTATTAACAATCTTGCTCAGCTACATCCACCGCACTACATCT
>JARKHS020012250.1:0-40000 GCA_030143305.2 Amblyomma americanum
CAGTTTCGACGAGTGACGCGCACTGGAGAGGTTGCTTTGCTTGCAAGCTTCTCGAAAGCGCATGTATTTTGGCGCGATATAGCCAAAATAAAATAAGCGTTATAGGCAGTGAACGTAACTCGTCGAAATAACCAAAACTGGTTGGCCCACAGCGCCGAGGGTAATCGCGTTTTCAAAATTCTAAAAGCTGATATGGATATTACTTACGGTGGGCTGCACGCCTCTCTTCAGGAGCTTAACGGTAATAGTTAAAAAGTTAACTATTTAATGTAGTTAACCAACCTTCTAGTTAGCACGTCTTAGCTGTATTCTGATGCGCCACACCGCTGACAATGCTATGTCAAAAAAGCGCTCTCCTAACTCAAAACAGCCAATTTTTAAAAATTGTATGAAGTCCTACGTGAAACACTATATATATATATATATATATATATATATATATATATATATATATATATATATATATATATGCACAATGCAGCGCGCTGTCTGCCTGGAACTGCCAGTGACCTGCAAGTATTTCCATTAATTGTATGCAAACCATCACAGCGCTTCCTTCAATGTGGGCCCTCCTGTGAGGTCGCTGTACCCACTCCTTCCAGCTTTTTTTTTTTTTTACAACAGTCGTTCTTTGCTTTTTTTGAAAGAAGCGATCAATACTGTGTGCAAAACAGAAACCCGGTATTGAGCTCTATTCTTTCCTATGCACGTTCGCTGGTTTGCGATTAATCTCATTTGTCAGTAAATATAGTGACAGCTGATTATTTAACCCCACACAGTTCACACTCCAAACTGCCTAGCCTCCGCTGTGTGCCGCCATCATTAGTCATGATGCGTGTCAGTGGCAAATTTACAAAACGTTAAGTCAACATTCTCGTCGGGACTAACACAAGGGAGTTGCTTTTTAGAAACCGAATTTTAGACGAAACTGGCTTGAGTGGCGTGAACTTTGTTTTGGCTCTCAAGCACACACTCAGGGAAGTTTTTCATGCGTTCAGTTCGGCGAATGAAGGTAAGCAGATTCAAACACTGTTTTCGGGAGGAAAACACATATCTTTTGAAAATGTGCATGGGTATATCTCACATGCAATGCGTATGAGTCTTAAGAGAAGGTATAATGCCGTTGTAGGCAGAATCTTTCGGTCGCCAGTTGAGCCGATCGGCCGAGGCAGCATCAACAGAAGTATGACAGTGTGGAAAGTGACTTGAGACTTTTATTTGTTTATTCGAGACAGGATAACGCCTCAGACCAGGAACGAAGTTAAATACGCACCAACGGAGGTCGATACAACATGATTAATTGTTTTCAAGGTATTCGTACGAGCTCGAGTTAAGCTTCCATTCACTTCGCCTGAAAAGGCCCGCTGCGCCATGAGATTACCACTGCGATATCGTTGTTGTGGACTCGTGAGACAAATACCGCTTCGAACAACGAGCTCAAGTTTCAGGACACGGTTTCTGTTTCGTAAAACATGACGCCGATCACAGGGAAGGTAGAACCTCATGCGCCACTTAGTGCTGTCGATCAGAGAATGAGATAGCGCCTGCCAGAAGGCATTGGAACGTCCATTTGGTGTGACGTTGGCTGGTACTTTAAACCTCTCCGAAAATCTCCCCGTGGCGCGGTGCTCCAGCCAATGCGTAGCTTGGAAAGAGCGAATGTTTTATTTCGTGTCTTGCTATAAAGTCATTACGTCCACAGTAAATAGGGTTCGTGACCATTACACACTGCGGACGCGCCTGATGATGTTGGTAGCACAAGGGAGATAAAGAGAGCATAAAGTTCACTTGAGACACAAAACACACCCACCCCAACCAAATGGCGCTAAGGGGTGATTGACGGCATGACCACCAGTCTGGGAACCGCAGTCCGACTCCTGCCCTCTTGCGGTTCATTTTAGAGAGAACGGATTTATGCCTGTCTTAAACGCAAGGTGCGGATAACAACGAAGAGAGCTTAAACCTTAGCACGGGACTACCTTTCAAAATGGTTTATACTAAGTCCATCAAATTCACTTAGTTCTCATCAAATGTGTGCGACAAGTTTGCCCTCTTTTGGGCTCGACATGGCCAGGTATAAATTTGTTTGAAAGCTAAAGATACCAGTTCGCGTTTCTAAATTTACACCTCGAGTTGTGCGAAACGTTAGAGGGCATGGATTAGTCATCCCAAATATTGTCAGTTAACACAAAAGTCCAGGTTGCAGGTGACGCCTCACTTTAAGGCATAGTTTCTGTTTCCTGTGTGCTCATGAAAGCGGTCCAAGAATGCGGTGTGTCAAAGCCTTCAGTCAAAGCGGAACCTTTTTCTATCGCCATGCAGTGAAAGCTGCAATCTTCGTTTCCTTTCTTGTCGGCTAAGACAATCAGCATTCCTTCGTCAGACTCTCCTCTATGTTTACCTAAAAATGAAAGAATGCAAGGCACACACTAAATTTCCCATCCACACAACCACCTCTTCAAGACGAGAAAGAAATCGTGCTTCAGCGCTTCGCAGGGCCAAATAATTTACGCCTTTTTCATACGCTGCGGCAGAGAAGAGGGAAAAGAAGAAGGTGCATTCAAAATAAAATCGCGGAAAAGAACGGCTTTGTTAGGAAAGGACGAAGAACAGATGACTGCTGGTGCTTCGACAAGTCGTGGCATTCTAACAGAGGCCAACAACAACAAGTCGCCGCCTATGTTTAGGCCACATTCCTACATAACGCACTACAAGCAATTGGTGACTTGTAATAAAATACATTTTCTTCGAATTTCGTAATGCATTAAATAGTTCTTGTAAGGTATAATGTTAATACTTTTTTTTCACCGATCTGTTCATTTTTTTTAAATAAGTTGTAAGCAGTGGTATAACTTCGAGAACGTGAACCTGGTGGCAAACACTGACGTAGGACGGAACTTGCTCACATGAGAGCGACAACGCTGGAGTTGCATGAGAAGCCGCGCGCGCGAGGATGTCAGCACAAGGAAGCCCGAGCGGCCTGCATTTCACTAAAGCCCCATGTTCCGCGCTTTGAATTTCGCATCTCACCACGACTGCACGGCGGAATGTCATGTTTATTGGGCTTGGGCTTTGACTCCTCAGAGAGCGAACAAGAGGGAAGCGCGGCGCTTTGCGTAACTTCGACATAGAGTATAACTAGACAATTTTTGAAAAGTTATCCGCTGACCCTACTTCGAGATGGTGCGCAAGACCTTCTTATGTTAAAGCAAGGCGCTTTCCTCCGGCGGGTGCATCGAGCTGATTTTCAGTGTCGCCACTGATGTGTTCGCAAGGAAGCGGGGAAAAAATGGCAAAGAAAACATGCGCAAACAACTGCCGGTGAAATTACCAACCGCATGCGCTGCATCGGACTAAGATCAAGCAAGCCGCACCAGCTCGTTCTGCTCCGTATATATTTATGGCGCGCTAATAAAAGATGGGTGAAAAATAAGCAATAGTAATCAATAAATTCGCTGTAATTGTTAACTTACTTTTCCGGGGCTGTAATTGACCACTGAAATCAGTTACATTTATGATTTACTAAGCGTTATTACAATCGGTTCCTTGTATTCTGTAACGTGTACAACGCTGCCTTTCCCCGCTGTGGGTGCGCGCTATTTATCCTCCGTGTTCAACAACAAGAAGAAGAGTAGAAAGAAGGTCACTTTATTCAGCAATGAACCCTTCGAAGGCTAACAACAGCAGCAGCAGTGCGTTACGATAGCCTCAAATCCAGGCTCTCAATGCCAATGATTTTAGCGTAGCTGTAGATCTATTAATTGATTCATACGCTTTGCTGGGAATGACAATCGTTACGAGAAAAAAATGACAAATAAAGCTGTTAATGGCAAGCAGGACATTACAGACCATCGTTTCTGTAATTTTCATAACATGGTATTCGTTTCAGCGGCTAACAAAGTTCAAACACGATTTTCAGTTAAGGAACGAAGTCGCCTGGGTGCTAAACCATCCGGGGGTTAATGAGGTCGTCTGGCAGCTATTTGCACAGCATACACATATGAAAACGCCCGCATCTATTTCCATTCTTCTTCGATTAGTACGTGTAGTGTTCTCAAAAGAGAGCGCCACTCAAAGCCTTTATGCGCGCAAGTCTAAGTCCAACGTCCTTCACGGGAGCAGCACAGCTGAAAAGGGTAACGTGCTACGAACGTTGCTCAAGATTGTTGTCCTATTTGAACTCATGCCCTGAGTGACCAACGTCACTAGCGCGCATTTCTGTCCGTGTGAGGCGTTGCCACTGGGCGTTGCAACTGCGCACAGACGCGGTAACTTACTGACCTCGTCGAAATAGCGCGAAAAAGCGAGAACGACGGCAAGGCATACTTACGGACAAGGCAGCGCCCGCCTTGCCCGTAAAGCGTGTTTCACGTGCAGGTGAAACCGCTACCGAATCCTGCCGTCGTCGCGGCGGCTCGAGCGGCCAGGGCGACGAGGTTCCAACAAGTAGGAACGCCTGAGCTCTCATTGCAACTAATAGCCTGAATTCCTTCGGTTTCACGCCTGTAGTGAATTGTCCAAGTGGAACGCTGCGGTAGGTTACAGTACAAGCATGAGCCTGCTTGCAACTGGAGCATACTAGTGCAACCTTTATTGGTGCACAGGGCAAGTAAGCGCGCCTGACTATGCATGCTTTCTCTTCGCCGGAGTGGGTGTGCTCCCATGTTTCGCTTCTGCCTTTGAGCAAGGGTGGTGCGCCGACGCAACCAGGGCTTGTCGTTAGCTGATTTATCTGGGCAAAAATTCTGGAGTTAAATAAACGGTAGACACAACCAAATCGTCCTACAGTGCTTTCAATTGAGGCATGCAAGGCCGTGCGTTTTGATCGCTGCTGCGCCCTCTCGCGGCCGTCCCTTGTTTGGACGCTCGCGCTTTCGCACACGCCCCTCCATCACTGTCACCGTACGAGACCCTTTATTTCACGCATACGTGATGGGCCAAGCGAGACGCGGGTACACAGTAAGATTGCCACATTTAACCTTCGTCTTCTTCTTCCCTCGGCAATGGTCCTCGCATAGGTGTAAGAGAGCCCAGTATACGCCGCGAGCCGGCAGATATGATGGTGGAAAAAAAAAAGGAAGATTGCACCAACGCAAGCCTGCACACAACTGTGAGGGATAATTAGAGGCGCTGTCGCTAACCTGCGAGGAAACGTAGAGCTACTGGCAATGCACCGAGGGAACAGATGAAAGAGGGGCTCGCATAATGAATTCCCGGAGCGATTTCAACGTAACGACGAGCCGTGAGCACAGGTCCGGATAGCAACAACGAGAGTGTAAAGCTGAAAATCCCTCGGAAAGTTTGGTATTTCTTCTCCGCCAAATTCACTTAGTCGTCGTCAGACCTCTGGGAGGAACTTGTATGCGTGGCGTGCTCAAATAGCGCTTTCTTTGCGAAGTTGTAGGACTGCCAGTTCACGTTCTAAAATTTGCAGCTTCTCATCGCAAAGCGTGTGGGTAAATGTAGCCCAAATAATGCCACTTAACGCCAAAAATCCAAGTTGCAGAGTGACGCATCACGTTACAGCAATCTGTGTCACTGTGTGCGCACGGCTATACCGTCGAACAATGTGATTTGTCAAAGCCTTCAATTAAAAATGGCCATTTTTTAATCACCATGCAGTTAAATGTGACACCTTCGTTTTCTTCCTTCTCGTTAAGGCACTAAGCCTTTCTTCTTCAGAATTCCTCTACGTTTGCCCACTCACTAAGGAATCCACTACATTCATTTTGTTTCTTAACCGATACGAAAGAGAAATCTTGCTGCAGCGCTTCATATGTCTCCAAATTTTACTGCTTCTGTGAAGAATATTGCTCAACTCAGCCTCGCATGCTCTGGCAAAGAAGACGGAAAAGAAGAAGGTACTAAAATCGGGTACCTTGCCTGCGCTCTTGAGTTAAGAGTCGCAGGAAAACGGCAGCTGCTGTTCCGAAGCGCCTCATCGTCCGCACTCACGCCGCGATCAGCGATTCGGGCCGTCGATGCGTTTGCAATGTTTTTGAAGCACCGCCCTATAATTATGCGCGCGTTATTCCCGAGGGTCGAGCCGCGCGGGTGTTCCTGCTTTTGAGGGCCGCAGCGTTAAAGCACTGCTCTTCTTTCTGAGGAGTCTCCACGCGTGTAGCGTGTACATCGCCTCATAGCCTAACGACCGCATGGTACATCTGCTTTAAACGTGCACTGAGCACAAATTGAAGTTGGCTTATGTATAGACAGATTGCCGCATTCTAACTATAAAGACGCTACTCTTATTGTAAACGGAGCTTCTATAAGCTAGGAAATGCCGCAACAACGAAGTACACGAGTCACCATCACCGGCCCCCTTCAAAATCAAACTGCTTGCCTGCCGACGCGGTTCTTTAACCCGGATTGAGGCTAGGCTACATTTGTTCACTTCAAAACGGGGACCACGGAGTCTTTTCCGGTATATAACGTCACGTGTTTGCATCGAGTGGCGGCTAAAAAAATAGTGCAATTTTCTCAGCGATAAATGCATTTTTTGCTGCGGGGCAAACATCAGCGTACCATAAAAATCCTTAATAATAGATTTTTTGTTCACAAAAAATATTAGATGGAGTTTTCTTCAGTATTCTTTACAGCTCTATGAACTCGTTGACATTGCGGTACAAAAATCGTCTACTTCATCAGCGAAGACACTGTCTATGCCATTGCGCCGAAGGGTGGACGTGGCGAGAAGGATGAACTGACTCGGCCGTAAACAAGACGGACACGCAGGCCACAGAATGTCCGCTGCAGTGCGCGCGTGTGGCTGGTCCCTTCTGTGGTTCAGTACGGAAGGGACACTTTTCTAAAAGGAACATGGACCGCACAATTGTCATCGGCCCTACAGCGTCGACGCGAGAATGATGCCGGCGTTGCCAGCTTCAGGCTGACTTGGTTGCCTCTTACTTCGTCGTAATGGTCCACTCAGCAACGCAAACGAGAGTGCTCTGGGCAGTAACCACTGGGAATCGAAAAACAATGGCCATACCACGCTCCCGCATGGTATGGCCATTGTCCGAAGAGAAGTCACGGAAACTACATAGCACTATGTGTGTGCGCGAGCGTGTGTATGCGAATGTTGTGTTTGTGTGCGGTGCAGACCATGTGAGACCCAAAGCGTTGAATCTCGGGGCTCAGCAGCAGAGCCTTATTGGCGCGTCGACCTCGTATAGCATAAGGATGGAAAATCACTAGTATACATGTGGATTTCATTTCAATTAATTGTATTACCTTAAGGACCCACGAGGGGTATTACATAAGGGGTGGGTACATGTATTTGGTAAGCAAGTGTTAACACAACGAAACATGATTGGTAACATTACAGAATTGGTAACATTACACTGCAAGAAAAAAAAGAAAAAAAGAATGAACCGAATCAGAGCTCCAAGCATTACAAAGAACCTTTTCCAGTTGGTTGGGTTTGGATTGCAAAGCGTCAAATACTTGTGGCGCATTGCGAACTCCTAGAGAATAAAAAATAGAGGGCTGGTGAGCAAGTAATTTCGAAGTGATAGTTCCATAACGCCTGAGCCTAGTGTATTAATAACGCTAGGTGGTTCATGGCCCATGGCGGTATTATAGACAAGAGAAGATTGGGTATTATAGACAAAGAAGAATGGTAGGCTAAATTTTCTTAATTTACTCATAATGATTGTTCACTGCTAGAAAACCAATTTAGTTGAAATCGTACTAAGCAAGGCCGCTAGTAACAGTGCATTTAGAAAGTTCAATCTCATAGCGGCTGCTTGTTTCGAAAGTTGCCACTTGTCTTATGCATGATATTGTAATATTATAAAATACCGCGGACGCATCAAGCGCCCGCATTATTGTTTTAAAAGAAAAAAATCTGAGTAATCTGAAACAAAACCACTGCGGAGAAACCGTCCACGGCATAGTTAGTCGAAAAAAGCTCACACCTGCAATGCGCCAAAGTACAGGCTGAAAGGTTCGCATGTAATTTGCTTTGATACTGTAGTGCTTCGAGGACTCAACGTCAAACAACAGCGCCATAAAATCGTTTTGTTCTTGGCTGATTAACGAATGCATATTTCTAGTGTGCTGCTTTCATGAAACAAAGGCATTTACGAATTTTTGTAGCTGTGGAAATAGATACTGAACTGTGCTCACAAAATAGCCTTATCGAATGAATTCTCTAAGCTCTCCATAAACCACAAATGTATTGACAGGATCCCCCACGCTAACTGAATTTCCATATCTTTTTAAGGTCAAACTGCGGCCATGACTTGTTTTTTTTTTGTTTGTTCCTTCCTTTGCACCTCAAAATGAAACATAGAGCCGTTAGTGAGCAGAGAGGCACAGACCAGTGAGAATGAAATAGGCTCTGCGCTAAAAGGCGATGAAACGTACCTTTTGTGGTTAGAGGTACTGCGAAATGCCTCTGCGACGACTCGTAAACTAACTCGGAGTGTGTATCAAACCAGGCGTGTATATCAATCCCTTGTCTTTCTTGACTGTGAAGCACTCTCGCGGAAAAAGCAGCCAATGCACATAATGGATAACGCACTAAAAGAGTAGAGAACACACATTCTTGGTCCGATAACGTAAGAATGTAGCACCGGAACCTGCTTTGCAGAACAACCTACACAATGCTTTGTAAACCGCGGCCAAGGCTGGCGGAATAACCCAAGGTTGCGGTCGCCGGCGTCACTGTCGAGTGTATTCATGCACAGCTCCCGCACTCCGTGAGTTCTGTGTAACTCAGGGAATGCGTGAGGGACGAACTCTGTTCCCAGCAGACTCGACTGTCGTATATCCTTATCGCAGAAGCAATGACTTCGCCAAAAGTGCGCACTGTAGCAGGGAACTAAGAACTTCGCTAAGAGAAGATCGTGGCGCGTCCGCGATCTCGTGTCCCTGTATGCGTCAGAAGAGACAGTTTTGATGGCGCGTTAAAAAGCCATTCCGTTGTTAAAATATCCAAACAGCGTCCTTAACGGCACGTTCCGGGCATAAGAAGCGTAAAATCTGGCCTGTTGCCTACGCATAATAAATCGCTAATCGCCTTTTGCCACTCCCGCCGTTGCACCAGGCACCCGTCCTGGAGGGAAGCGAATGACCCCTTCCCTTGTTCTGATGAGTTTACATACCCCTTGTCCGACGCGACGGCGGCGGTGTCCACGAACTATGAATCCATTTTCTTGCGCGATCCCAGAGTGGTACGGACTGCTGTGGTCGGTGCACCGCGCGACGTCCCTTGCGAGATCCGCGTCCGCCGAGATTTCCCGGGAGTCCACGCGCCCATCTCCGGAATGCCGACGTCGGCACCCTAGGTTAGCGCACGTCGCCCCGACCCCCGCACACCGCCAGCGTGCCAGACGACGGCCGAGTGGAGCGATCAGGCCGCCAGCCGCCGCCGGCGAGAACGATCGAGCTGCCTCCGAGAGAAAGGGGTCGAAAAAAGAAACGAACACGCGCCAGGGAGGGGCCAAACGTGCGTCGCCTTGAATGACAAACAGCCTCCGTACTTCCCCAGCCGGTCCCTCTCGCGCGAAGGCAACACGCGTGCAATCCGGAAAGCGCGCCACCGGCGGCGGTTGTTGCCACCAGAGGGTGAGAGCAGCCGAGAGAGACTTGCGCACGCTCTCCGGTGGGCGCAACAAGTGAACGTGCGTGCGCAAACATTTCCCGTACGCCTTCTTCTTCTCTACTTTTGCGCGGGTGCAAACTGAGGGCTGGGGCTGGGACGCACTGAGTGCAGACAAGAGTTGCATTTTGCCTCCTCATTTGCTTGCGGTGAATGACAAAGGGAGGACACCCCTCCTGTAGCCGACACAGCTTAGTTTCCTCGTATTGTCTTTGCGCTTGGCTGATTAGCCACGGTCTACTAGTGCTGCTCTGGTGTCCAGAAATGCGTTTCGCGCTTTTTCTCTTGTCTTATTTTGTCCCGCAGTTATGCTTTGTTAGTTTAACCACTTCTTAGCAATGTCGCGTTACTGTTCTGATTTTTATTTTACCTCTCTACGCAGATAAAGACGATTATGACTGCCAGCTGACGTGTAAAACTGACTGGCATCATAAAAATGCAATGTAAGAAGGAACTAGCTATTTAAATGATGCAATGGACGAGTCTGCGATGCTGGGTCGAGGTATGCCATCGTAGTTTTGGGGCTACTCGATCGGCGCAGTGGCTCATAATTCTGCAGGTAGGCGGCGCCGAGAGGCAAGCACGCGCGACGGCACACGCGACAGCACACGCAGGGGGACAAGCAGCAGCATTCGCAACCAGCGGCTCGAGCAGCGTGAGCACGCGTTCGGACGCCCAGATCATCCCGAGGCCCACTGACAGCTGAGCGGTATTCCCCTGAGCTGGACCCGAGCAGCAGCACGATGCTTGAAGACGCAAGCAAGGCCTGTGGCGATACTCTCGAGGCCTGCGAGCAAGAGAAGCCGGAGAAGGTTGACGCGGCTGAACCAGCGGGAGAGCCACCCGATCAGGAGCTGGAGCTACCGATGCCCTCGAGCCCGACGTCGCTGAAGCGGCACCTGCGCAAGGCCTACGGCCGCCGGCCCATGGAGTTGGTGAGCCGGTACTTCCGTTCCCTTCACGACTTGGCAACGTTCGCGAACAACGAGACTTTCCTCTCCCGCTGCCGTGACTTGCAAATGGTACCGCCGGCCTACCGTGTCGAGTGTCGCGGCATCAAGAACACCCAGCATGTCATTCGCATCTTGGACAAGTGCAGCTACCGACTGATGCTGGCCGACCTGGAGTACAACAAGGTGCGCAAGGTGCAGGTGTCTCGGCTTCTGGAGATTCAACACGAGAAACTGAAGATGATCATGACCGAGGAAGATCTGCACTACATCCTGATGATGTCCAAGGAGAAGTACGAGAACGTCTTCGAAGCCACCCGCGATGAGCAGCGCGGCGCGTTCGTCCAATTGCTCAGGGAGTACGAGATCAGGCTGGAAGAGGACGCGGGCAGTGACAACGTGTGACGCGGCAAAGGCTCTCCCTCAGGGTTGCTCGAGACGACCTGGACTTCCGACCATACTTTTGCCAAGTTTGTTTTCTGTTTTTTTTTTCCTTAGGACTCCCGCCCTGTTTAGCCCGAAGATTTGCGCACAGCTGTTTGGACAGAGCGCTCAGCAGTTTTTTTTTTTTCCTTTTGATGACACTAGGAGAAAAGTGCCCGAAGACTGCCTCACAGCTGTTGGGACAGAGCCCTGAGGTCTTCCATCTGCGGATTCACCGACAGTAAGGCTTAACAGGGTGGACAGTCATTTCAAGAGTTACTTTGTTGTCTTTGAACCTTGTAAACTGTTGGGATAGTTTCTTTAAAGCTTTGTGTTCAAGTCTTTACATGAATGTTAACTCTGGTGGTCAATAAACATGTGTCAGAAATCCTCCCGAGGCTTATCTAACTTATTCAGCCGGAATCCTGTTAAGCTTCCCTATTGCAACCCACACGCACTTCAGCCGCAATCTTATTAAGCTTCTTTATTGTCGTCGAACTTTGGCAACTGTTCGGATAGTGTTCTGTGGAGCGATTACTCCAGGCGCCGCCCGCCCCACCAAAGCCCGGTAGGTCTCCTTTGCCATGGATGCTGCAAACTTGCATGAGACCGTATTCTGAAAGAAGCAAAGACGTTAGACGAAGTAGTGCATTACATTGGCCTCAGGTTATAGCATCGGTTGTAAACCGAGTCGCTACGCGTACGCCTTGCTTGGGCGGAGATCGCTGCATCGCCTTGATTTTCCATTTCTTCGCAGTTATTGTAGTGACATGAAACAGACCGGCGGTTTCACTGTCAGCAACCGGAGCTGCCAAGTGAGCGCTGTAGTCCGAGCCGTAACTTAGTATACGGTCCAACACATCTGTACGCTAGCGACGCGGCAAAACCGTGCGCTGCGTTACTGAATGGGTGCGTTTTCTTCGGTACCAAGTCGCCCGTGTTTAAAACGACGTGACGAAGACTTTTTTTTTTTTTGTACTGACCCGCCGGCTCCGTGCGCACGACATCGGGGTTTTGACGAGCCGCGCGCCGCGTGGCCTCAAGGCGCTAACGGAGCCTTGTCGCGTACCGCGTAAGCGAAGGGGGCGCGGGCCCCGCCGGGTCGAGTAGGGCATTCTCTAACGGAAAAGCAATCTCGTTCCCGAACCAAGTAGGCGGGCGATACCCATCGACATGTTCCCGGTTGCCCTGTTGGCGAACGGTAATTTTCTCGGTCGTCGCGATCAGCATACTCTTGGTTCCGATTCACCCGCTCGGTCATGTTACTCTGATCATCGTATGGTCTCGTTGCGGATTCGAAGCGCCCATCAGGTGTCCACTGTACCATCATCGACAAAACCCAAGAGGTTCTCTGTCTTCGACGCGAGCTGCAGTTTATTTGGATTTATTGTTAGACTGCACATCTTATTCTTTAGAGAATGGAATTCAGGTGACTGAGGTGCTCCTTGAACCACTGTGAGAGTATCACAACGCCGTCGAGGTACTCCATGGCGTAGTTGAAACTTGCAGCACCCAGAACGATGTCCAGCAGTCGCATTAACGTGCACGGGGCATTGAGCAAATGAAACGGGAATCGAGTAAATTTGAAGAGCCCGCGGTGGCAGGCGAATGCGTTCGTCTGAATGGCATCTTCCGCCACCTAAATCTGCAGGTATACACCCTGCTTGCATCTGAGGCTGTGAGGAACCTTGCGTTCCCTAACACATGCATCACAGCCTCGATCGATTGTAAAGAGTACGCAACAGTAGGCGCCAGTGAGTTAAGCTTTCGATAATCATCACACAGCCTAGCCGACCCGCCTTTCTTCGGTGCTAGAACCACTGGTGGCGCCCAGGGACTTTGTAAGGGCCTCACTTCGCCGGTATCAATCATCTCATCAAGGACGCAGTCGCGAAGCCGTCTCTTATGCGAACTTAATGGCCTCGGGTTGCATCTGAAAGGGAACGCAAGATGTGCGATTTCCACGGCGTATCGTATCGCTCTGGCAAGTACCTTCAGCAACGCCAATTCCCAATCATCGCTCAGTAGATCAAACTCGCTCCACAGAGAATGTTGCATAGGCAAAGAAAACGAAAAAAAACTTATTTGCATGCGGCATGTGCAAATCGAAGTGTCTTTGGTTTTGTTAACAAATGCGGAATATCATTCATGTCAGTCTCAGCTCCACACCGCTTTAGTTAACAGAGACTAGCGCGTTGAGACAGCTTCACAAAAACTTCTCTTCTGTATAGGAGCGCTCCCTGATGTGTCTGCGCATGATTGCTGGAAAACGATATCCCAGCCAGCGAGATAATCAACTATAGCTATGTCAACGAAAATGCCGCCAGTCGATAAAGAAGCACGTTGCCTACAGAAGAGCAGTTTTTAGACTCGTTTCTTCGCTTTGACTGTGGCACGTGCGTAGCAGTGGGTCAGCGGAAGGGAAACTAGCCACTTTCGTCCTCTCCCAACTTGTACACAAATGATATTACGTGCATTAGTAGCAACGCAGAATACGTAACATATGCAGACGACACGACAATATTTTTTCGCAGTCGTTCCTATCATTCTCTTCAATCCGAAATAAACAACACTCTGGAAAAACTGACCACCTGGAGCGAAATAAACTCTTTACAGATTAATGCTAATAAAACAAAGGCCATTATTTTCACTACCAGACAAGCAGCCAGCGCTCCAGAGATGACGTTCACTTTAGGCGACGCAGATGTAGAAATCGTAGATTCTGTAAAATGTCTTGGTGTCCACTTTCACAAAAATATGTCCTGGGACACGCACATTGACCACGTTACCACACAGATAGCAAAAGCTGCTGGGGTCATAACTAAATATAAATCGTACTTACCGACGGCCGTTAAATTACACATTTACAATTCACTTTTCCTTTCACATGTTAATTACTGTCTCTTAGTGTGGGGTAAAACAACACTTGGTAATTTAAATCGCATACATGTCCTACAGAAAAGAGCGATCCGCAGCATAGCAAATGTTCATTATCGTGAACATACATCCGAACTTTTCACTAAATTTGACATTCTTTCCATCCATCATATGTACTCATTCTACCTTGCAAAGCGATATAAGCATGACTCGCTTGAAATTCTCCGTACACTTGCTAACTTGACCCCTCAAACACGACACTACAATACACGCACTAATCTAATTTGGAAAATTCCTTACTCACGCTTAAGACTATCTGAACAAATGCTCCGTCATGCCCTACCGACCCTACTAAACCACCCTCATTGTCAAGGAATTAACATAAGCACCATTACCAACAATATGCTTAAGTCCTTTGTAACGCGACAGTGAGCGTGTATGAAATTGTTGTTGTATTTTAGAAATTCTCTTGTAGAATTGGTGTGCTACCGTGGCTGCATTCCTTGTACATACTGACCTTTATTTGTGGCTCTAAAATGAGTATATTATTTTTGTATTGCATATTACACATACTGACTTTTAAACTTTCTAATGTATAAAGATGTATGTTTCTTAATGTTCCACTGTATATGCCTCATAAATACGGGGCCCGAAGCTCGTCAAGTGGAAACTTCCACTTTTTCTTCGAGCCCTCCTCGTCCTCCGCTAATCTTTTTGTGAGGAAGAAATAAAATTATTGATTGATTGATTGAGGTCGTAGTGAGAGATGCAGGAGAGAGCTTGTGCTGGTCATGCAGAGAAGTTCCCTTGTCGAGGTGTGCGCATATATTCACCTCAGACCAATACACAACAGGGCTTGACATTTTCCTTGAGCACAAGCTGATTTCATACTTCGAGGCAGATTAAGCTGCGTCAGTGTGTGCAAACTTTATTTTGATCGTTGCTTTGCATTGCTGGAGAACTGCCTAATTCACTGATTTAGAGGTCAGCTGCTACGATACATAATTCAACTGTCAAAAAAAAAAACAAGCTCGGCAGCTAACCGACTGCGGTATGAAAGCAAGAGCTTCCTCCACGGCGTCCTTAGATAGGTAGCGACTTCACTTTCGACAAAGCGGGAGTTGCAAAGGGCGAGTTATGCGCTGCAGTGAGTGATTATGCAGTACTGCTTACTAAGTCGGACATACTAGAATTACATTAACATTTTAAACGAGAAGGGCCAAAACCGTCAAGGAGTGCTTGAAGAAAATTTTTAATTTTCGTGGTGATCGCCGTTGCAGGCTTTCAAGTGGTCACGTAGAGTTCCTGATTCATAAGAGTAGTTACAAGTATACAACGGCCAGTGACATTACGGCAGTGATAAAAATTATAAATTGCGGCGTTTAACGTTGCGTTGCGATGGATGGGTCATGGAGGACGCTGAATGGGAGGGTTCCGAATTAATTTAGCTACCTGGGGGTTCTTTTAACTTCCGTCTGAGGACCGACTGGGTGTTAAGGAAGACTCCGGCACGCATACAGAAAGTGCTGCAGTGACAAACCTTTACGCGCACTAGCAACGAGCTCTTTTTAATGCATACGCAGACAAGACAACATTCCAGAACCTGGAATAAAGGATATCCACAACTGATTTGTCGCTCTAAAACACGCTAAAAAAAGTGCCTTCGTAATTTTTTTTTTAAATGGGCGAGAACTGTGGCATTCAATTTTCTCTGCGTTGACGTTACGATACTGCCCGGGTTCGAACCCGACCGCGGCGGCTGCGTTTTTATGGAGGAAAAACGCTAAGGCGCCCGTGTGCTGTGCGATGTCAGTGCACGTTAAAGATCCCCAGGTGGTCGAAATTATTCCGCAGCCCTCCACTACGGCACCCCTTTCTTCCTTTCTTCTTTCATTCCCTCCTTTATCCCTTCCCTTACGGCGCAGTTCAGGTGTCCAACGATATATCAGCAGCGAAAAAATAATTTTTCACACGCTTTGCAGAGCAGGATTTAAATGATGAAAGCAGGAGGCGCTGCCGCATAATCTGCCTATATTACTGCATCTGGAATTTGATTCAGTATTTAGGTTGTGGACAGACCCCCAAAGATATGGCTGGGCAACGTTGCAAGTTATTTAATTCCCACCAATTGGAATGAAAATCATTGCTTAATTTCATTTTGCTTTCATGACGGCAGGTAGCCAGACAATGAATTAAAGTGAATCCTAGCTCATTTAGTGGCTACTATGGCTGCTTCTTGCAGCCTGAGGTTGTTCGTCCAACTTTGGTGATGTACTCCACTGCAGGCCAGGGCGCTTTTCTCCACTTTGACAGCGAGCGCGTTCACGGAAAACGGTAACGAATAATGATTCGGCAAACTGGAGGCGCCTTGCAGCCCGGAACTCCAGAGACGCACCACGGACGGGGCTAACCTGCGCATCGCTAATGTCACACACATCATTGCACACCATTTAGCGTTCGCGCGGTCAGTAGATTTGATGACCCACTCGTCAGATGGCGCAGCGTGTCATTCTGAGCTACCACCTGACCGACGACGGCAAGTACGGAACTTCTGAAGGAGGAACGCTGTTTCTGAAGTACTTAGAAGCGTGCTTCATTATGTCTCTAAGAATAAAGGGTGAGTAGACGCAGACTGAGAACCACTGGCAAAGTACATTGCCTTCTTCCTTACGGCTCTCAAACACAGTGCTCAAACAAGTTGTGCGCACTCTGTTCGCTTGAGTCGCGCTGCTATTTAGAAGTTTTCTGCTTAGACGTGGCAGGGCTCGGTGTAAAGGCAGATTCACACTAGCGAGTCGCGGATGTCGCGCGACCGATTTCGGTCGATTGGTTGTGCTTCCAGAGCACTAGGCAACCAGGGAGGGACCGCAACGAATCAGCCAGAACTAGTCGCGCGACGCCTGCGATTCGCAAGTGTGAATGCGCCTTTAGAAAGGATGGTTAAAGAAGAGAGAGAAATGAATTTGTTGAAAAAAAAGGGGGGGAGGGGAGGTGAGATACCAACATGCCGAGCTTTCCTGGACATTCACCAACTAGCGCCATCTGTGAGCGGCCAGTAGCGATTCTAAACTTGTAATTTTGAGAAGCCTAGAGAGTCCTGAGAGATTCTGCGCAAACGCTGCGATTTTCAAGGCTGACTCTTCTCCTTGGTTGGTAATTTTGAGAAGCCTAAAGAGTCCTGAGAGAATCTGCGCACACGCGGTGATTTTCAAGGCTGACTCTTGTCCTTGGTTTCAAAATATTGCCTATAGAAATCTTCCTACGCTCACGCCAACTTTTCCGACGGCAATAGAAAATCAATAAAATGTACCAAACATTCGAAATTCCTGCGATAATTCTGAGGGTTCAGCGCCACGCGGCTTGCGGTGGCAGCCGTGAAAAACATAAGCGTTTGTCTATATTTCCCGGGCTTGTTTCTGGCAGCGCAACCTTTTGCATCGTTCCTCCAGCTTGTGGTCCAAATCCGCGCAGAAGGGTCCGAATTAAACCTGCACCCTGACTCCCTTTAATACCTATAATACGCGTATGTACGTGATTTGGTGTTCGTTCTTCGGAAAAAGAAAAAAGAAGGAACTGCAGCTCACGTGTACTAAGGCCCCTAACTTTCCGCAGTGGGAATTGTTAAATTTCGTGAATTGGGAACAATTAATCTGCAATATTCCGCGCGTACCACAGCACACACAAACTAAATATACAGATTTATTTTTAAAACGTGCCTTACATATCCCAAATGTAATACCTTCATCAAAATCGAAGGTGGCCGTTGTGACTCAGCATCAGGTAGTGCTTGGTATTATTGTCACTTCACTTGAAGAAAATTGTGTTTGTCCGGCACAATGCCCTCGTAGCTACTGAATCATCTCTGAATCACTACCATGCCCCGGGAGCAGAATAAAAGGCTAGAAAAGTGTGGCACCCGCCTGCCGCTCACTTTCGTTTCTGGACGACCCGATGTGTCCAATGCCCCGGCAAGAGGAAGTCACGAAAAAAGAAAACTGGGCATTACTTGAAGCTAAAAGCGTTTTTTGCCACTATTATGGGTTTTTACGACTATAAAGTGACCACGAATACAGCGTAAGGGGCAAGCTTTAGCCTTTCACGTAAGGAAAATATGTAGATTAATATTGTCTCGATACAGATTGAGTTCAAAATGTTCGAGGCCAACCAAAGCCAGGAGCTAAGAATGAACTATACGTCATCTTATCTGTGTATATTATTCGAGAGGCAACACTTAAAACATGCGCGACCAAATCGGGAGAAGCAAAGCCCCCGACTCGTTGGCGCATGCGGCATATCGAACAGCTGCGACAGTCGGCCACCGCGCCTCTGCTTCTTGCACCGTTGCCTCGTGTTTCGTGCTGCACAGTTCTCTGCCCGTTCGCTCTTTTTGCCATTTCCTACTCCTCACAACTCTTTAATTACCTTCTGCTCTTCCTCAACGGCCCGCGCCGCATTTCTTTCAGGTTAGTAGCAACCCTCTTTGGAAAATGTGTGCCGCACGCTTCGCCTCGATGGCCGAAGGTCGTCGAGAACTTGGCTTTTTCACACGGCTCACCAGCGTGGTGGGTGAGCTCGCTGTAAGTATATCGATGAAGAGAGCAAAAAAAAAAATCGCCAGTTGGGTTCTGAAGCAGGTCATTAAAAAACAAAAACCCCCGTTATACCCGTGCAAACGTCATGACATTGCTTTGGATGGGCGCGAATATCGTGGCTCTTCCCATAAAGCTTTGGATGGGTGCGAATATCGTGGCTCTTCCCATAAAAGTTATGAACGCGTCGCTCCCGGAGTCATATAGCTCATGAGGCGCTATAGGCTTGCTTGATCGGACGGGGGTGCACTCATGTAAGGATATCAATATAAATTCGTTCGTTAGCAACTTATATTTTCAAGAAAACTTAGACGGTTAAGTTAATCGCATTCACATCACTGTGTCGTTCTCGCTGATGCCCACAAACGCAATATAATGAAAGATCAACGTGGCTGCTAATACACAATTCCTCGAAAAATGCCCAAATACGCGATGTTTCACCGAATCGATAAAAACTAGGGCTCCTTCGCAAAGATGAAGTAGGAAAAACCTCTTCACGACAAAAGACACTCTCTCAGCGTAGTGCTGCAGTGGTGATATTTATTTCTACGCTTCTGAGGCACAATTAAAAGCTTACCATACTCAAGAGAAGTACGCGACTGCATGCGCCCTGACCATCTCGCGTCTGCCACATTGATTATTCAGCTGCACGAATGTCCGTTCATCACAAGCCGATCTTGAATACTAACAACTTTGTAAGGCTCCTGATCATTTGCAGTGCGCTGATTTGGTTGCAGGTTTTCACCACTGCGTTTTTTTTATCTTTAATTTCGACTATTTTACAACTTTCACTTTCATCAAATATTTCGTATTAGTGCTGCCTGCCATTGTAGGGCCTCGGTATACTGTGCGTCGTCTCGTTGTAGCAAAATTTATAATTATTTTAAGGAACTGGAAGGCATGTACCGCGATACACACAAGAGAAATGCCATCCTACTGTTCCCATTTGCTTACACGTGACACATACAGGTACGCGGTTCTCTTTCTCAGTATTCTGCTACATTTTTTTTTAATTACTTGTCTTTCTTCCTTGTCATTTGTCAGCTCTGTCTTTGATAGCAGAATGAGCGAAACATATTTTTTGCTAAAGGTCGGCTCCACCCACACATACAGCGGCCTCTCACGATAGTGGAGCAGAATAAATAATAGTTAGAAAATAGGGCCTCCAAATAGTCATACACAATGGCTGGGCTATCAAAAACATCGCAACGAAGTCTGACCAATTTGCGTCTACCCAGAACAGCCACATCGCAGCCATGCCTAATCTACCTCCGTAGTAGTGGGAAGACCATGCCTCGTAAGGTGTCTCGGTGCCCCGGAGGTTTATTCTTCGCAGAGCAGTGCAGAACGATGCGCACAACAAGAAAAACAATTT
This sequence comes from Amblyomma americanum, assembly GCA_030143305.2. NCBI lineage: Eukaryota > Metazoa > Arthropoda > Arachnida > Ixodida > Ixodidae > Amblyomma > Amblyomma americanum. The sequence goes on from JARKHS020012250.1 coordinate 19,822, forward strand.
TCTAGCAGTAGCATTGCTCTTGCACGGAGAACGTCCCGTTAAAGGCTGCCGTTCTGGGGCAGCTGAAGACATCGCGGAAGCCTGGCACCGAGGGCAGCGAGAAGCGGCATACAACCTCGGCCATGCCGCGCGGCTCGTGCTTCCGCTGGCGCCAGTTCATGCACAGGCCGACGAAGAAGAGCTGATCGGGCGCCAGGCCGAACTCCTCTGCCTCCCGACGGAAGCGGTCCGCGAGCGCGGGAGAGTGGCGGATCCCCTGCGGTGGCAGAGTTCGCGGTGTGCGCGCCACGGTTACAGTGGAGGGCGCCGCACTGCGCAGTTTTGAAGAATCTGGCTCGCAACGAGGCGCAGTTGTATGGAAGGGAGGCTCGAGCAGCTCAAATAACACTTTCGTTGCCGCGATAGAACCCTTCAGTGGACGTCTTAAGTGAGCTCGCCTGCGCATGCCCGCGCGTATTCTTGCGTACGAACACTCGGCGACACACCTAACTTGAAAATTAAATGGAGCACTTTCAGGAGCCTTATGCATTGTGCAATATACACGAAGATTTAGAAAGAAACGTCGATGGTTCTCAGTACCGTCCACCGGTCAGTGACAAGCCATGAACTCTGAACCAGAAAGGAGTAACTATGTCACAGGAGTTAGCTCTTTGAGAGTAACTGCGTTGCCACAACCATTATCCTCTAAAAATACAAGGCAGAACCCCCTTAGGAACCCTCAGGGACTGATTACAACTTGGGACACCAACCACAGTTAGTCTCCACAACGCCTAATCATTTGCTTTGGGACCAAATGGTGCAGTTAATCCCAGTGAACATGGTTTTGGCTCATGGTGTACGCTGAAAAACTCAAGCTTTTTCTGCGTTCGAGGCAAATGAGAAGGCTGTGGGCTATGGTGCGAGAATGTGCATATATGTAACTTCTTCGACAGCAACCGACAATGCACCGCGATTTACGCAAACTTGCGAGATTTATTAAAGCTAGATATTTGCGAGCCCAGACCCCCCCCCCCCCCCTCCGTTCATGCGTTCCGCGTCGACGCCGGCGTAACACGCCACCTGACAACTGTGGCAGGTGTAGCAGCAGAGCGAAACACCACCTGCCACGGCGAGAGCGGAGGAATGGGCAACGGGAAGGTGGCTCCCCACGGGAAGACCCCCGAGGGTGGCTAGCAGCCAGCCCTGCACCTGCCAGCGGTGGCAGGTGGCGTGTGAAGAGCTGCGCTCAAACTTCGCGTTACCGTCTATCGTAATCGTCGGTAAATTTTTTTGCTAAACAACGCAAGTGTGTTATTTGGCATGCGGTTCATTTGACAAGGAGAAATGATGCTGAAAACGAAAAAAAAGCTAACTTAGAGATAACACTCGTGCGACTACTGATGCTAAACAACTATATGGCTCAGTCTTTTTTTTTTTACGATAATCACAAAGACTTAGTAGATGCAACAAATACTGTACGCAATGTGGAAGTTGAGCGTCTTTTATGCGTTGCAGTATCCTATTTCAGTTTAGAGCGCGAAAGTTGGGCATATGTGCCTAGATTCGGATCTTGCTCATACCTCCACTTCTTAGTCGAAATTCCTCAGTTCGTAGAGCGCTGTGAATGTGAACAAAAAATGGCCTGCCTAGGCAGGCACACTTTATTGTCATAGGAAGAACGGGGACCTTATCGTACAGTAAGAACGAGGTAACGGCACGGAGACAGGACGACTTCTGAAGGCAGACTATTTTAAAAATAGGGTTTTTGAGGTACATAGAAGCTTTCTGCGGCGTAGTAATGCCAGTGTTGGAGAACGCGAAAAAACCGGCGAGTCATGTTAACACGAAAAGTTATTACCTAAATGATAATAGTTAATTTTCTAACTGTTATAGCTAGATAGGCACTTGAATACAATTAGAGATTTGTAGCCGGCCGTTAGTAATAGCCATATTAGTTTTTAGAATTACAAAAACTCCATTACCGTCGCCGCTGTGACTCAACTAATTTGGGCCATTTCTCGAGCCATTCGAAAACCGCGTGTTTGGGGGGGGGGGGGGGTGCAAGCGACGTCAATCAACACGCGACACTCCGTGACGCACGTACCACGCTACAGTCTCAGGCCCACCCGTGCTGCAGTGTTCCCCGGTCCTCGCCACTTCGATGCTCCAGTGCGAGCGGGGCAGAGTACGTCACATTGTACGTGCATCACGGAGTGTTGCCATTGGATTGACGTCGCTTTGCAGCGTCCCACAAGCGCGCAGTTTTCTAATGGCGCGAGAAATGACCCAAATTGTTCGATCTACAGCGGCGAGGGTAATCGCGTTTTAAAAATTCTAAAAACTGATACGGGTATTACTAACGACCGCCTACAATTATCTAATAATTACGATAGGTGCCCATCAGTATTGATTAAAAAGTTATCTATTAGAATTTAGTTACTTTACTGGTTAACAATTTTCGCCTGTTTTTGACGTCCGCCAACACTGGTATTACTATGCCACAAAAAGAATCCCGTTACCTCAAACACCATATTTTTAAAAAACTAGTGGCCGGATTCCCTGACACATCTCCTATAGTATACCCTATACCAGGTATAGTATGGTAGAGTATGGTATAGGTGTGTTTTAGTATACACTATACCCTATACTAGCACAAGCAGCAAAAAAATGAATAAACCCTTTACTTCGATAGGTGACCAAGTTCTCTTTGATTTTTGCATATCGGCGGCAAGCTGGTGCATTGAATTTCACTGAAGACCTTGAAAGCTTCGTGGATTCTGTTTTTTCATATCCGTAATGATGCAGCAGCGCTCACAACCTAAGATGCGACCACAATCTCTATAATTGCGGGCCAAAAGGCTAAAGGGAGAACATGTTATTTTGTTTGCGTTCCTAACCTGTCAATCACGCACCTCTCTGTTAGCTCTATTGCCGCGAATCTTTGCAGTGTTTGTTGATTCTTCAAATCTGCCGCCACGCCACTTTATCGCTTTGTTTGCGACGCAAGACGCGACTAGATTTATCTCGATTGATCGCAGCCAGGCAGAGCTGATTCTACGTTGTTCCGGAATGTTCTAGTAACTTTGCGCGCTTTATCTCGAAAGTTCGCTATCAGCTTTAAACTGAGCACGGCCGACAGCGGCGGGCATTCTGTTCGACGACCGCCGAGCACGCTTGTCGCTTCGCCGCCGCCGAGTGATTCAGTCCATTGTGGACGCAAGTCAGCCCAAGTAAAGAGTTTTCTTTTAGAAGAAATTTTGTCCGTCTTCATCGCTCCTTCGACTGCCGTCACCACTATGTGACACTATGTAGTATTATTTTCCGCAAGATAATATAAAACATTGTGGTAACAGTCCATGTATTTTCTTGCGTGATACTTGCAGCATAGTTTCCTCTTCCTTGGTAGGTTAACTTCTTTGCAAAGCCTGGCGAGCTATTTCGGCGCTGTGGAGACCACAGTGGTGCGATTTTTCTATAACCCTCTCGATGGTGTGCGAGACGTTGTGCACATATTGGATTGCGGTGAGGGAATGCTTCTGCGGCTTTGCGTAGAAGGGATTCGACAACAGCAAGAACTCCTGAAGGAAATCCAGCTTAGCAGAGTGGAATTGTCTGCGCTGCTGTTGCCCAGACCTCGCACGTTTCCTTGTTATGATGTTAAGAATCCACCAAGCGGCCTAAGTAAACGTCTTGGTGAAATTATATCGTGTAGAAGTGTCTTGCGACTTGCTGGCATACGCACGCTGGTCAGTGGTGACAGCTGGTCACTGATGCGGACCAACGAGAAACGTGTAGGCCTACCACTCCACAAACTTATTTAAGACAACTTGAATCTCGCCCATAATGTTTTACTGTGCCTTGAAAGCAATAATGTTCAACCAATGAGCCTATCCGACAGGGAGAATTTCCAGGTCGAATAAAAGCAACAAGGTAGTCGTATTCAGTCATGGGCGAACGCTAAAGAAGCTCCGAGTGTATGAGGAAAAGTATGAATTTCTCAAGCAGGACAACTTAAGAAAACTTGTCTTAGCGGTACTTCGACCTGAACGCATTCACTTGAAGCTTGTTTCCACAAGATACTTGTTTGAAATCTCTCAGCCATTTGGGATATATGCAAGCCTTCTTTCTCTGCGTAACGAGTAGGTCGGACCCTCCACCAGCTCTCCTGCTACAGATGCCCGGAAACAGTGGGCGGTCTTGCAGCGACTAAGTTTTACAAAGGCCGATTTATCTATAGTGAGGGCGGCAGCGGTGATCCTCAGCATTTTTGGACAGAACGTATCGCCCGGGGGATGAAGAGGTGACTACAAGGCGTCAAGGCGGGAAAGAGCTGATTGTTCTTGGCCCGTTAGTCATCGTGGTACATTTTTCTTTTGCTAGAGGAGCGCCGTGCTGTCGTCGCTTAGTTTTTCCTGTTAAGGGAGGACCCTGCTCTTTGAAAAAAGGTTTTTATTAATGAAGTGACAATTATGCGGTCGTTAGGGAACATGTAGTTTTGAGTGCTTATTATAAATATGTCATTTAATTTCATGCAAAAAATCCCTTGCGCACTTATGTACTATGTTATGTCATTTTTTGTAGAGAGCTCTTGAGTTATTTTGCTGCAGGGATAATGCTGGAATGCATGCTATTGGTTTGTATCGACATCAAGGAATCCAATAAGGTTAAAATTATCATTCTGCCTATCATAGAATTTCTTCCTAGCAGAGGGCTTTGAAATCGCCCCTTCGGAAACTAGAAAAAAAGTTGGTATCCCTGTTTCTGAAGTGGCAAAAAACCCTATAACGTACCCGTATTGCATTCATTGATGTCGATACAAACCGATGGCATGCATTCCAACAATTTCCCTGCAGCGAAATAACTCAAAAGCTCTCTCCAAAAAATGACATAACATATTACATATATGCGCAAGGACTTTTTTGCATAAAATTAAATGTCGTATTTAGAATCTGCAAACAAAAATACATACGTCCTGAAGATTCCATAATTGAGACTTCATTAATAGTTTTTTTTTGAAAGAGCAGGGTCCCCCTTAAAGAAAATAAATTGCCAGCCACAACGCGACGGCGTTTCTGTGTTGACGCAGTTATCTGGACTTTGCCCTGTGAATATAGCCGACGCTCTACACGTTGTCCAAAATTAGGGGTTTTTTTTAGCAAACCATGTGCAGTGCACGAAAGCAGTTTTTCCAGGTCTCATGTGACCAGGCGAGCTCAACGTTACAGCATAATTGTCGATGTCCATAACCTAATTAACGAGGATCTATTAGTACACGCTTTAGTCCCTGCAGTTAGCATGCAACTTGGACGCGGCTTTGTTCTGTAGACTACTCTACTTGGTAGAATTCTCGTAGCACGCCCTAGTTCCGAGATAATATTACTAGGATTTCCGACTCAACCCGCATGATTGCGCATGTAATACGGTGGCAATCGGTGTGGAACTCTTCCCTGTTTTGACGTAGCTGTTATGCACGGTGTTTGTTCGATTTCGTTAGACGAAAATTAGAGGGGAAGAGTTATCACCTTCACCTAATGCTCTGCGTCATTGGCAGACGAGGCGTCGTGCTCAACAGCAGTGTGACACACGAAGAAGTTTTCGTCGATTATCGACGCCTTGCATGCGTATAGTTATGCGGTTTGAGTCGGGAATTTGGAATTTGAAGCCAACTGTAATTCGGGCGTGGTACGGGAATTCTACTGAATAGAATATTCTCTGAATATGACCGCTTTTAAGTTTTAAACATAAATGTTCACACTAGGTGCGGTGACTAAAATGTCTGTTAATTCATTTGAGGTAGTTTAGACATTCAGGGCGACCATTCCCATCTCGTTCTGTGTCCACCTAACTGCATAGCCTACATTAAAACATGCATTTCTTCTCTTGCTCATCGCTTGTTTTTAAAAAGCCCTGAAAGCGTCATTTCGAACGCCCTGTCTATTTCTTGAGGGACGTTGCTCTGAAAATGAGAATTCTCGGCGTTCGTCCCAGAAAGCTCAGTTAAAAACACAGCTGGTTTTGTAGTTCTCCTCCTGATATTTGCTGGACGAGTCCTTACTCCTCGCAGTCACGAAATGACGACAGACGATGAAGTCGCCTAGAGCGCACAAAATGTTATGAAAGGGTCTGCAGAAAAAAAGAAAAAGAGCGCCCGGAAATCAATGCGGTGTGTTTTTGCAAACATGTAAGAACACCAGACTTATTTATGCTCAGAGGGTCGAACGTTTTATTTATATGTTTCTCTGACAACATGTGTCCCCCTCTTTCTCTGCGCGGCCGACCATCACCATATCGCTTAAGTGAACTGTTAATTTCACGTCGGGACAGCCAGCGCCAGGACAGCGCCGGCTGGGCGAGGAGGCTAATTACTCCGTCATGGGGGAAGCGGACGTAACGACGGCAGTGCCCGACCTAGACGGCTACGCGGTTTGCCGCGGGGCGCGTCGAGGTCTCTTCTGATTTCCTAAATCCGGCCAGGCTCGCGAGCAGTCATCAGCCGCACTGCTCGCCGCCTCGCGCGGCAAGCGTACGGGAAATATCGTCGCGGCCTGTCGCCGGTTTTCTGGAGCCGGTCAGCCAAACGAGCGGAGCAAACTCACGCTCTCGCCGCTTTCCCCGGTAATGTCGCTGCATAAATATTTTATTCTCTCCCCCGGTAAACGCCCGAGGATGGCTTTGCCCCCAGGATGAGGCACGCACGGGAAAACCCGGCCGCCATTGCAAGCGCATACAAACGTTGGCCGCCGATACCACCGAAGTCGCGCTCCCGCCACAGCCGGTAAGTCGGAAGTCCTTCTTACGTAACCTTCTACATTCGCAGGGATGCCTCGTTGATGTTTCGCAGCTAGCTGGCCCGCTCTCTGCATTAATTGTAAGAGCAATAAACAAAATCCGAGTGCACACGCCTTGTAGTCCCTGCCTGTGTTCCCTCCAACGCGGACCCCTCCGCGGTTAGCGAGTGAGGACGCTGCATCCGCGGAGTGGGAGCGGTGTGGAAGACCACCCTCATATCTACACAATGGCGCCCAACGCGGGGCTCGAACTCACATGCTCTATCGACAAAGCTATCCAGCAGAAGAAGGGCCCTCGACTCGCGCCGCTGCAATCCGCGTAGCCCTCTAGGAGGCACTCCAGTCGCCACTTCCGCTTTCCCCGTAACGGGACTTACCCCAGCTACAGCCGGCGCTGTTCCGGGGTGGAATGGTCGGCCTCCTCGAGACCGAGGAGGAAGCAGGTTTTCAACGCAGTTTATCCTTTGCATTATTTGTTAGTTTGCGCGTCCCTCTCTCACTGAATGAATAAGAAAACAACGCAGCGCTAAAGTATTAAATGTTCATCTGAAGTCAACTGACCGCGGGGGAAAAAGAATACAAACAATTAACGTTCGGCCTACCGTTCAGAATAAAAATTCGACGTAAATAAAGCATATATACTATCACGAACCAAGCATACAACTTCGTTGCAAGGCGAATGAGATGGGTGGCTTCGGTCTAACTCCCGGAACGTTGAAGAGCCAGGTGAGTTCTTAAATGTGCATCTAATTCTCCGAACACGGGCACCTCTGCAGTCGGCTTCCTCGAAAATGTGGCTGCCGCGTCTGGGAATCGGATCTCTTAATGAATGCGAACCGGATGCCATCGCCTGCGTGGCACCGCGAAGAGTAACGGGAAATGTGTGCTCACCGTGTAAGCCTTGTAGAGGATCTCGGCGGTGACAGATGCCCTTATGGCGTCCGAGGGCAACTCAGTGGCGTTCAGTTCGCTGTCCAGGAAGAGGCGTCGCAAGCACTGGTACTTGCTCCTCAAGGCGTTGAAGAAATCGGCGGACCACACCCGCTCGTAACATCCGCTCTCGTTCAGGACGCTAGGTCCGGACAGGAACAACTGGCCCACCTGTGATCCCACAGAGACGTCCGTTCAACCCTTGGGAATGTGGGCATTTCTTTTGCGTCACACTGCAGAAAGTCTTCAGAAAAAGCCTTCGAAATGAGTTTTTTTTTTCTTTTTTTGAAAACCGACCCAGCGGCTCTCCTAAATTACAGAAGAGGGGCGGGCTCGCAGCTACCCTATTTAGTCAATATTCAATATTATGAACTGCTGCTGCGAAAGCTATACCTCTTGCCACCGCTTTTGCTGGCGCGTAACAGATTGGTTTGGTTTGGTTTATGGGGGTTTCACGTCCCAAAGCGACTCACGCTATGAGGGACGCCGTAGTGAAGGTCTCCGGAAATTTCGACCACCATGGGGTTCTTTAACGTGCACTGACATCGCACAGTACACAGGCCTCTAGAATTTCGCCTCCATCGAAATTCGACCGCCGCGGCCGGGATCGAACTCGCGTATTTCGGGCCAGCAGCCGAGCGCCATAACCACTCAGCCACCGCGGCGGCTGCGCTTAACAGAACTTTGCTGGCATCGTATTTTCTTCTTTGTGCCAGGCTACGGTGATTCCTTTATCCACGAGTGTGGCTTAGAGCCAGCTTGGTACAGGCATGCGAAAGTACAGTGCATGAAAACTTCGAGTTTTTAGATACAAAAAAAGGGTAAAGCCCACAGTGAAGCCCCTTAAAATTATTCCTGAAGCTCTTCATTGTTGCTTGCAGCAATTTATGAGAAACGTGTTATGTTTGATATTGCCTGTTTTAGCAATGTATGTATTGCCCATAATTATTGTCAGTTATTGCTGTCATTGTTTGGACACTTTACGTCGCGTTACCAAGAATTTCCTGCTTGGACGAAACTTTTATCCCACTTCTGTATGAGCCTGAAATCACGCTTACAGTATCGTCAAATAAATAAATGAATATCGCGAAATCAAACTCGCTTCAGCTGCGGCTTGAGCGCTGGAATCGAAATGTTCACCTCTCGCCCTACCCCTTCCTCCTCTGTTAACAATTTTCGCATCATAGTTCGGCCAAGTAGTAGGAACCGATAGCGCTGCCAGTACTGGTCAAGCAGGGCATGTATTACTGGTGTACACATATTTTGATCGGAAAAGGCCCGTTTATCGTAACCATACAACGGGCCAGCTCGGGCGTTGTGGTTTCGAAAGTCTGTCTTGCGCCGAGAGTTCGTCGTCGCCTTTTGAAAAGAGCTGCGTCGGCCCGGCCTGGTCTGCTACATTACACGGCACGTCTTCGCTTCCAAACGAGGGACCGTGAAAAGCGATCGAAATATCCGAGGGCCCGAATTAACGAGCGTTCCTAAAGAAAATTCACAGCGACACCTAATTCGGTTGTGTGTTAGCAAAGCAATAGCATTAGCAGCTGTCGATGTCTTTACCGGAAGTGACGCCACTTTCCTCCAGTCAGTCGAAATAACTTTAGGACCGACGACGCATTTTGGCCCCGTGGAGCTTCTAATGCTACCGCATAAAAGTACCACAAATCGTTCTGATCACAGCAAATTAATTTCGTGAAAGCCTGGATACCGGTCGTCTCCTTTTGAGATGAAAACTGCGCGGCAATTGCTACTTTTTGCAGTTCTGTCTTACTGCGCGCATCGATCATGCGACCTCAGCTCTGGGTCAGCCCCTAACCGCGGATGCGCAACTCCCCGTCAGCCAGGCCTGCGCGCTGGGGGCGGGGAGAAATGTCTTTTCTGATGGAAATAAAAGTTGTTCAATCAATCACTTACTCCTAGCACACTGTCTCGATTGTCAACGCAGTACTGCTCCAAAATGGCAAAGGCTTCCGCGGCGTCCTCACTGTGCGACGCGGTAGCATTGGAGCCTCTTCACAAGTGGCGTCACAGCGAGTGAAGAGGCTTCGCAGCAAAAACTGCGAACAGCGCTTGACGAGCGAGCAGTTTCGGCGCAACAGCATTACAGAAGGTCGCGCGGACGTAAGCGGTGGAAACACGTGTCGACTCAGAACGGCGAGATGGCTTGTGATGAGAAAATAAAAAGGTCAGCGACACTCCAATAAGAGCGCCAAACGGCGCAAAACTGTGCTCAGCTGGCTGTCATATGCGTGGCCAGCAGCCGCTGTCGCCGCAGTATGGAGCGAAGCGGCGAAGAGCAGAAAAAATATATCTAAACTATGCGGCCGCACTACTTTTTGTCAACGGTACCCCCGAATGTAGTCGCGCCTGCCGTTGCGGGCACGTCTGAGGTGCCTGGACGACACCGCACCGTGCAATTCGGAGATCAGACACAGGAGTAGTACACAGTAGAGCACTGTCCTGTGTTCTACTTCTCCTGGTGCACCCGTGTTTGTTCAATGGTGTTCCCTTTATGTATGATGCACATCAACCAGCCCGTCGGGAGCACGTCAGAATTAACCGGAGTGAGACCAGCTGGCCCCGAATTAATTAGTGTCCGACGCCATAAACATACATGTGCGTGGACCGGGATGACGCTTGCAGTTCGAATTATCCGGTTTTTCTTATTAACAGGGGTCGAAATAATGGTATCTTATTGCATGTGAAAAAAAAAAAAACTTGCGCGTTGCACAAAGCTGCACGAAAATATTGCGTCCAGACGTTTCGACACTAGTTCGGTCTCTTCATCCGTGAGGCAGACGGTCTGAAGAAGCAAGTTTTATGCGCGGCGATTCATGGTTGCGGCTGGTCAACAATACGCCACTGCGCATAAAATCTGCTGGTTTAGGTCACCTTGCTCATCCCTAGAGAAAAGAACGAACCGGCCACCAAAGTCGAGACTCTCCGATTTGTTGGCTGTTGTCGTCTTCACTCCATTTTTGAACTTAAACTAGCCACCTTAACCTCTGGTGAAAATGTTGTAGTCATGGAATGCTTTCACACGAATACTTAAGTCTTAGTTCGAAAAAAGCGCAGAGCACGGGCACTAAGCTTGTGGCGCAGGCTCCGTCTTCTGCCCTACTATTCGACCGTCTCGTCCGCTGACTGCGACCGCTCTCCTCGTTCATCCCGTCGGCTCCTCCCGCTTTACGACCATGTTTTCTTTGTGTTGGGTGCGCCCGTAACCTCTTCGTCGCCGTATACACTTGTAGCCTTCTTCGCTGCACATTCCTTTGTGCTGGGAGCGGCCGCCACCTTCACCTATCCTTTATTTTCAGTGAGGTGTTAATGACGAGTCCACCTAAAGGGCGACTAAAGAGGTTTTAGAATTCGGCGAGCTTAATTGGATCGAATGCGTGAAACTTGTACGTAAAGCATGGGAAGTTTTTTTTTTTTGTGCTAGAGTTCGAAATGGCGACGCAGGAGTCGAATAAAGCCGCGATGGCGCTCAGGCTTCTCCGTAATGCACAACGTCGGGCGACAGCCACTTGAGTCTACAGCGGCGGCACATTTCCCATGCACAAACGCTTACCCGAATCAAGAACACCAATGCGATCGAAGGTAAAGTCTACGGAGTGTTGTGTGTCGGCATACGCCGATGCAGAGCAAGACCGTGGCCGAAGGCAGCGGTAACCTGAAGTCTCAACGACCATGATGTCGTTATTAGTTTCGTCGCATTGCCACAGTGCTGTGAGGAGAAGTCTAAATATTGTCATGGCTTTAATCAGCGATTGCATCACGATTTAAAACGCTAGCGCAAAAAAAAAAAAGCTTGTTAGACTTTATGTATAAGGATCATGCTTTTCAATCCTGGAATCTCATCGAATTCTGAAAAATAGTCCACCCTCCCTTAAAGCACCATGCGAAAGGAGTTGTCGGCGGCTCCGGACAAGCCATGGGATCATTCTGCAAGTGCACAGAAAAGCCAGGATGACGCGGTCAGTAGCCGCCAGGACATGTCGGGGACTTGCCCCGGTTCACGCGCACGAACCGTCAAAATTCCTTCGCCTTTCAGCACATTCATTAACGTGTGTTGAAAGGCGTTGCTACTAATCGAATAGAACCATAAGATACTCAAAACAAATGGCGCAACCTTCTAATGTGTTGTGTTTAGTTTCGAACAGAGATAACTAGAATGTTCAATTGGCGAAACAGGGGAGTTATACCCTTGTCACGTGCTCAAGTCAAGTGCGCTTAACGGGAGGGTCACTCACTTTGAGTGCCCCCTGCCAAAGCCAATTAAACAGCCACAGTGGAATGTCACTCGCAGCAGAGTGCATTCCGGTTGGAGTGAGTTCACTCCTAGCCAGCAGCCACTTCAAGGGCACAGAATGTAGCGCATAAAAACAAACACTCACCAGTTTGTTTCTAACACTGTTTAAAAAAAAAAGATTTCTTTGTTATCGTCGAACCCGGATATATCGAACACGAAGGGGAGTGCATGCGAAAGAGTTCGATATATCGATAATTTGATCTATAATAAATGGCTTACGTAAGCTTATCTATAACCTAGAATCGAGATACACGGCACCCATGCTACCAAAGCGTTTCTTGCAGCAACGTGCCGTAAATCGGCGTGCTGGCAGCGCACCGCTCGCTAGGCATTAGGTCTAACTTTCTTTGCATCGAAGCCACTGCAGATGGTGCTTTGGAACTAGCCGCTGCCAATCACAAGACGTATAATCAAGTTGGCCGTACACTATAAAATTGCCCTTCATTAAAATTAAGCACAGTTGGTTTCCCTGATGCATTCGGCAGAGAAGCACCCACGCTAGGGCCACCGTTAGGCTTTAGTTGGTTAGGCTCGCTTCACTGCATGAGCGCGATGTGGCGTGGAGACCGGAGGCCAACCTCAACCCCACCCCGCGGTCACCTCGTATCTTCTGCGTCAGAATTTTCTATTACCATAGCTGGCGCCTGCAGAGGCCTCGAGGTAAGCAACTCGGTTTATGAAACATGCTCGTTAAACGAGCCCACTAGGACAGTCCGTGCATCATAAACCTACACTCCTCGTCAACTGGCGCCGGGTGGGATCGTCACGCCTTTGTGCTAGTACTTAACAGTCTAAGCCAACAGCACGCGCTGGCATGCAGAGGTGGTGAGACACTTTTTTTTATTAATGAAGATGCGAACCAGAAAGAAAGACGGCGGGCACAACAGCGCGCTGCATCTGCGATAATAAAGTCACTCACAAGTATTCATGCGCGCTTCTATACACGGCAGCGCTGAACCACGGCGGTCGCCTTGACCATTTTACGACACCTGCATTTCGGCATGTGTATGGCGACACCTGCACTTCGCTCTTCTGCATAAAACCTCAGTTTTCGCTGAGCAAATACCGACTCGCCTGCTCAGCAACGTTGTATCCAATGCCGGCGTAGTCGAGTGAGAGTGACTGGCCGAAGCTGAACGCCGGAGGCACCATGGTGTCCGGGCGGAAGTGGATCATGTTGTACACGCTCGCCATGAATGGCACGCCCGCCTCGAACGGAGGAACGAACGGGCCGGTGGGAGCCGCCGACGAGTTGTGCAGCAGGCGCAGCACGTACTGGGCCGTCGCTCGGGACACGCGGAGGTAGTTGTACATGTAGTCCACGTCCTCCTGGTCCGGCACGTAGTCGTAAAGGCTGCATGGTGCATGAGAGTAGCACAAAGCGCACGTGCTGAAGGCAGCAACGCTATTGTTTCGCAGTTTCATGCACAGCCAGAGTGGAGCTTCGAAAACTTCCTCAGCAACTTCACAACGACCTTGCAATCGATATGGCGGCTCTTGCAACACGGAGGAAATTTTCGGTTACCTGCAGCGAGCCAGCAGTCTCAAAAGCATGGCTTTACAAGTGTACGATCCTCGATGCGTCACGCCTCAGCTGTTGGGCTCCGCATGATGTGATAATTGAAAATTATGTCGGAATATTTGGCGCCTTTGGAGAAATAAAAATTGGCAGAGCCAATTCAATTAGAACTTTTTCCTGGACTAGTTGGCGCATGTTGCAGAAAGAAGCGCCAATACAAACAAATGCAGCAGGGTAACACGGACAAGCGCTTACCGCAACTTCTTGCCTTCTGGCAGTCTACAACTGTACTGCAAAACAGCTGCAGTGAGCGCTTGTTCGTGGCACTATCTTTCTGATATAGCTAAGCTTAACGGCTTAGCGCATTGATGCACTTGAGAGTTGCGTTGGCCGCAAAACAATGAGATTAAAAACAGCGGCAAGCGCGGACCTCTTCTTTCTGCCGTGAATCGACCATGCAATTGTGCGCAGTGGCGCGTTGTGACGTCATGCTGTACATCGCACCTTCTGCTGCCCGGCCTTGGCTCCACCGCCTGCATGCTCCTCCTCAGCGCTTAGCGATGGCCTCACACCGTCTGAGCTCCGGCTCGTCACGGGTTACACGAGGAACCACACAGGAAGGGCTCCGAGAAACAGCTCTCGTTGTAGTACCCTAACCACGATCAAATTATGTGATGCCTGCCTGAATAACCACGGGCAATCAGCACAAAATGAAAGCTCAGTCCGACCATGTCCGTAGAGCAATTATTTTCCAAAGGTAATTTTTTCTGGAGGCGTTTGCTTTTCATCCTATCATAAAGGTTGCGTGGAACATTAACGGTGGGTTTAAACCCAGTTCTCCGTGTTCCTGTTGTTGTGTCTGAGCTGCCTGAAATATAACAAGTCACCTGAGAGAAATAAAAAACTGCAGCTCTGTTATTTGAAACGGATGCATAGCCAGACTGTACAATTTAGTTCTAGGTGCAGGCGCAGGCTGGAAAGAAATTTGTTTTGTTTGTTTCACAGATCGGGTGTTCCGTGAACTTTTGCAGTCGACTGTGCAGTCAAAACCTCCTTGAAAGGGGACGGTTACGGAGCGAGCACAATATTAAAGTGCATCCTTAACGGCCTCTAGTAATATGAACTCCGTGCAGCGTCGACAGGTATTTCTCGTGGTCTGCCGACATCTACCTGTCCAGGCTGTAGGGTGTTAAGATGAAAAGCATTTGAAGCCCCTTATCCTCAGGAATTCTTGCTGGTAGCTATCAACACAGATGATAGTGACGTACATACCCAGCAATTCAGGATAAAAGCATTTTTGAGCGGGAAACCTTTTATGAATGCAATTTTTTCATATATTGTAAGATTTCACTATAATCAACATATCTGGAGATCACCCGACGGCAGTCTTGTATTTTTTTTTTTTGCTATTCACGTGCTTGCTATCGTCAAAAGCGTTCCTCATTGGTTTTCTATTAAGTCCTAACTGTTAGGTGCAATCGATGGAAACACTGTAAAAGAAAGATTTTGCTATATATCACAAAAATGAACCATTACCTTCACTATTTTCGTAACAGTGTCTTACAATTTTTCAAATTTCAAAATTTTTCCCGAGAAAGCTCGACATGTTTCTTGACTGCACAACAGCAAGGCGAAAGTCTGAGTTTTTTAATATATATATATATATATATATATATATATATATATATATATATATATATATATATATATATATATATATATATATATATATATATATATATAGAGAGAGAGAGAGAGAGAGAGAAAAGTGGCGTTCCGCCTGAGAAGTGGTTGCGAATATAATTCTTTCAGTTTGTTTGATATATCTGGAAGTTATTTCGAGAAAAATCACTGTACGAACACGCCCCTTCATCCTTAAACGATTACTCCGCCAACCTTCGCGTCTTGCTCTGAAGCCCTTGCTAGAATTTCCACTCTCTCATTCCCTCCTATTAATCAATAAACATGAGCATGAATTCGACCGAAAAGACAAATATAATGTAAAAAAAACCTTCGGCAGCAACGCTGAGAGAACTACTTGAGAATCGCGACCCACCTATCACGGCATTGTCACAGCGAAAATACTTGCTCTATGCCTTTTTTTTTTTCTAACTTAAAGAGTATATCAAGTGTAATGTTCTCGTGCAGGTCAGCTATTCTTAAGGCAGCGGACGCTGCTTATGCTATGAAAATTATTCGATTCACTTAGCGAGCTCTTCTGCACCACCCACATCAAGCATATCTGCCCCGATGACGTAGCGACCGAATTACGAATGAGCAGGCCCCGAAATAAGAAAACTCACCTGTCCAGCTGGTCGGCATCGTGCAGCGCCGCAAAAGTGTAGGGGAATATTCGCAGGTTGCCGATTCTCTCAATCAGCCTGGCCTCGCTGGGGATGCCTTCCCTGGGAAACGCCGACAGGAAGGCCTTGGTCGCTTGGGTAACTGTATGGACGATGCTTTCTATCTCCTGCACGTCTGTCTTGTTGATGACATCCCGCAGATAGAGCTGCTCCGCGGCGAATGGCATCACTCTGCACCACAGAGAACAGAAAGCGGCGGCAAAATTCAAAACTTTTCACTGGAAGCCGGCGCTATCCATCACTATACTATACTTAATTTTCCTGGCTTCTCATCTCTCGCACTAATTATGTGTTAGCAAAGCTACGTGCATCTGTAATCGGAGGCTCCACTCACCAACGATCTTAGGGTTTTTGGTTGTAAAAAGGCGCTACAATCTCACTTTAAAGACAGAGTATACAAATTGTAGCAGGTAATGTTACGCAAGGGTTAAAAATATTAAAAGTTGCATAGATGAAATTGAAGCAATAGTGTTTTGTTAGAGCAAGCGGGAGTGTAGTTCACGTCATATTAGTCTGATTAACCATCCAAATTTCCGACCGCTATAGGTATGCTAAACGGTCCATTCAGAAAGTTGGTGCTGTGCCTTCTTTAGGTGCTCTGCTTCTAACTGAACGTTTTTGCATTCCAGGAGGGGTTGAAAGATAATTATAACTAATTGCATCATTATGATATGAAGTTAGCATACTCCGGCCTGAGTTAAGCGACCGTCAGCAATACTGCCGTGATTGTATATGTAACATTTACCAGATTTCTTTTTAGACCTTTTGCCTCCGTTTTGTTAGGCACCTGTACCGTCTTTGCCAAAAATTAACCAGGCAACGGGGCAGCTCTTACAGCACCCCTGTGACGACAAGTTCACAGCTGTAACACAGGTTCCGCTAATAATCTTATAACGCAGTGTGTTGACGAAGTTAAATGTCTAGGCGTCACATTAACTGCGACATTGGAGTGGTCTGGACATACCGCCTTGAGATAACAAGCGATGAAGCATGCCGCCTTTTACTCCTATACCAGCGAAACTTCAAGAACGCCCCCAAAGCTTTGAGGGAAACTTCGTGCCTTACTATATTAGCCGGTGTTGGAATACGCGTTCATAGCGTGGCGCCCGTGCATAAATGTTCTTAAGATAAGTTCAAGCCTGTTAAAAAAAAAGGGCTGCAAGGTTCGTCACGGGCGTCTATACGACTACAGTATTATAGGTTCGCAAATAAAGGAAAGTCTAGAGTGGAAGTTGCTGTCCGCACGCAAAAAAATGTTAAGGTTAACCTTTTTACTCAATATTAACATTGGTAACAGAGGCACCGACAAAAATATATTTAAAACAACCTCATCATCAGTCCAAGACGCAAGAAATTCCAAAAAAATCAGGCTATACGAAAGTCGCAAAATATATTGAAGTCTTTCTTTCGGCAAAGGATTGTAAAATGCAGTTTGCTGTGCAATGTAATTTATTGTGGCGATTATTTTCCCTGTTTGTCCTTGTCTCTTCTTCACGTCTTGCTTCAACTCCAGAGATTTTTTCACTATATATTTCATTACGCACATAGACAACACATGACCAGGCCGTCTCGGTGTCACGTCAATGATAGAGCTGTGTCTCTCTGTGCGGTTGCGCGAAGTCGAATCGTGAAGCGCCAGACCTGATACAGGATTTTAAGGCCTCCTATTTGCAAAGCTTGAACCTTGAGAAACTCGCATAACCTACAACAAATTAGGGGTGCCTTGTAGGCAGGATAAGTTCTTTCAAGGAATGTGGCATATTCAATGCGACCTTGGCGACAAATATTACCGAGCTGGCCATCGTTGCAATTTTGCAAGATGAGTTCGTACTGGTTAATGATTGTCCTGAAGTCTAAAACACTGTCATGCATTTTATCGTAATTTCTTATTCACTGCTCGTCTTAAGTTGTATCTTTAGTGAAAATTTTCCTGGGAGTGAACGCCTCTTCTGCCTCCATTCCCTCTGATGAATAGAGCGGTCGGTACAAAAAGCTGAAATCCGCTGAAGTGCGCATTTATATGCAGTGCACCAACACTAGCTCAACTCTTCGTTTTACTGCATTCGTTTACGTATTTATTTTGCCTTTGAAGGCAAGCTGCTTGACAAGAGTAGACCTGCTAATGGAAAAAATGCACACCGAAAACACAGCGACATTTCTAAGGCGGTTCTAGGAGGCTAGCCCACTAACGATAACGATGAATAATATCTCGGACAAAGCGCTTCCGATGCAAAGCGATGCGAACTAGCAAACTTTTATGCGGACCGGACGAAATGCGGTGCTGGTTTAGCCCAAGAAGAAGTTGAATGTAACCAATCGAACTAATGCCCCTTCCGGCACTATACCACAACACCGCAGCATCAGGTTAAATACACGGATGAGTTAACGTGATACTCACGTGTGGACATCAGCGAAGCAACGCAGCCACATGTCGTTCAGTTCGTTCGTGTAGTTCGGAACAGGAGAGCTGTAGGCGAGGGTGTAGGAAGCCACGCGGCTCAAGTACCAGACCAAGTAGAGACCGATATAGGCTGTTATCTCTACGCCTTCTAGTGTTCCGAACACTTTCGAAACTAGAAATTGAAAGTAGCTGTCGTCCACAACCAAGAACGTCGACTTCATGATGCCCAAAGATTCGAACTTGTCGCGAAGCACGGCGGTCAGTGAACGCCAGAAGTCGGTCTTCGGGTACGATGAACTCAGCTTCAGCTCAACGTGTATGGGCTTGGTGACAGAGAGCTCCGTGAATAGCTGATTCACGCTGCTCACAGCCCTGATGAGAGCCGCGTAGGACATGCCAGGTTCGCCGACAACTTCGGCACACCGCCTGACGTACACTTGAAAATTTTCGGGGGAGCCGAGCTGCTGGAGATGGTCGGCAAAGGAAAGGACGTGGTATGCAGGCGCAACGTACGGCATATAGCCCTCTTCCTCGTAAATGCTGCGGCCCGTGGTCAGCCTAAAGATGGGCGCGAGGCCGGCGTTCAAGTTAAACTCCACAATGCTCCGAATGACGTCCGCCTTTGTCGTCGGGGCCATCTTGGGAAACTCAAGTCCGCCCGCACTAAGCACGTTTCTGATGGCGTCCAAGTCCTCGTTCTTCTGCATGGTAAGCTTCATGCAGCCGCGCAGCAGTGCAGCGGCCTTCTGGACGGCGCTCTGGCCCGAGCTTGCCTCTTCGATGGTCGAAATCCAGTGGAGCGCTGCTCTGCGCGCCGTCAACTCGATCCGCGTGAAGTAACGGTTGGCGCCGGCGTCACCCACGGCGTAAGTGAAGAAGTCCTGGCAGGGCGCGACGGACGGTGTGATGGACTCGTGTACAATCATGGCTACGTTGTAGCAACGCGGCTCCTGGCACGGCGCCAGGCAGTGGAAGAGCACGAGCGGCTGCACTAGCGTGAAGGCGAGTGTCAAGGTTGTCGCCGACACCATGAATACGCGGTACTCGGTGGAACGTTCTCCGGGAGCTCTGCGAGGGACCGTGATGTACTTTTCGCCACCGCGGCGGCGCCTGCTGGTGCTGATGGAGGGGGGCGCTGCGATGTCGAAGGAGACCGAGCGGGGCACCTGTCTTCTGGTCGTCTTGAGGGATGAGTGCCGCCGCAGGCGGGTCTGGCTGTCGGTGATCGCCAGACGGTAGCTGTGGATCAAAGGGTCGAAGGGTGGCTTGCTTAGTTGCTTCTCCTGGCTGCTTTCATCGTGTGTTGGTGAAAAGAATGATGCCTAGAAACAAGAGAAAGCATGTGGTGCTACTTAGTGCCACTGGAGCTCTGGTGGTAAATTTGCGCGGTTTCACGCCTGCAGAATAAATAGGATAATGTGGAACTATCCTGTAGCGGACATGACTATAAACGCGAATGATGCATATAATATTAGTAAATGCGCGTATTTGCCTAATGATCTGCGAAACATTAGAAACCCTGTCACTAAAAACATATTTATCATCCCCTATACTACCTGACATTTTCAGCATGAGCTCCTGTCAGCATCCATGTGTAATTTTAGCCTTAACCAGCTGCGGTCGGTAGACATAGTAAGGGACTCACTACAGCGCACCGTGGATGAGCCAGCCAAGACATCAGGGATCTGGTCGGGTTTTCAAGCAGCACTTCAGCAGAGTAGCGCTTTGGTACGAGGCATGAGCCATGATTCATTACGTCTGCAGCTCTGCTCCCTGGCTGTCATCGTCATACTTCATCGGCACCCCTTCATTTCTTCATTTCAGGTCACCGCGGTGGCTCAGTGGTTATGGAGCTTGGCTGCTGACTCGAAGGACGCGGGTTCGATC